>QGSO01000314.1:75831-81566 GCA_011037825.1 Carya cathayensis | reverse complement strand
GGGGGGGCGTCACTCTAATGCTAAGCAATGGCAGCGTAAATTCTTCTTTCTGTCGGGCGACAAAGATGGGAGTTTCTTGCCAATGAAGCTGCCTCCCAGGACTTTCCCATTCAATCCAACTAGGGGATCGTCCCTAACGAATAGAGGATTGCGGTGCATCTTCATGAGCAATAGCAGGCTTGCATATAGTTGGTGTATTCCTGGGTCTGAGATCACTAGGAGGAAGTTTGGAATGACACCCTCTTGTCTGGTGCCAACATTGACTAGTTCTTGGGGGCGCTAGATCGGTTTCATGTGACGGGCCTCCATTTCTTGCTGGAGCCACCTGCTCCTCAGGGCTTGGAAAGGCTATTTGATGCCCCATCGAGAGGGAAGGAGGAGGAAGAAAAGACCTGGTCAGGAGGACAAGAAGGCCACCCCCAATTGGGATACCTTGAGGCCACATCCCTTCCACCCAATCTAGCGACTAGAAGAATGCGGTTGGTCTCGACCAAGACATCACAGAGTTAGAGGTGGTGTTCCTTGAAGCCATGCAGCACTCCACACCTTGAGCATCCACGACACCTAGTGTCAATGGATTAAGGGTTGAAGCCATACGAGAGGTGGTTGACCAGCCTAGGAGTATCATTTTCTCTATTAGGGTTTTTTTCCTCTTCAATTTGTAGTAATAGTTATTATTGTCTTCATTTTCTAATCGAATTTACCTAGCATGGACTTGATTTTTTGGTAGCTTGGGTCGTGGATGGCCGAACCAAGGTGGAGGATGAGGCTTGAACCTTGCAGAGTCTCGGTGAGTGGGTATTCAACAAAATGTTCAGGTTCCAAGCTGCAAATGAGCATGCTGAGATGGCCTTTGTTGAAGTAGAGTCTTGCAACAAATTCTTATTAGAGCTCATCTTTCACCTTCGTAAGGAAGCTTCCAACCTCTAAAAAGGTGTGGAGGAGTTGCAGTAGGGTGCATTTTGCTACTAGTCTGAAGCCAGGGCCGCTGAAGAGGAAGGGCACCTAGAGTAGAGTTAGGCACTTTGCTTGGAGAAGGAGTTGAAGGAAGCCCAAGAGCATTGGTGAGCATCAGTTCAAGAACAAGCTGCTCATGATGAAGAATGCCACACTCCAAAGATACAAGGACAAGGCATAGGATTTGTATGTGGAGTTGGACGAGTCCCACTAGCAACTCAAGAAGGAGTTGAGGTTCTGCGAGGAGTGGGTGAGGGGACTAGGGAGTTAAAGAGGATGAGGGGGCACATGGAGGTGAGCCCTCAAGACAGTTCTGGGACCTTAGACCTGGCAATGTTTGCTCCTAATCGGGATGATCTTGACTCCCTCGATTCCTTATGCTGGATCTTAATGCCTGGTGCCTTTCCCGAATTGGCTCCTCATCCTTGAGTGTGGATATTTCCTTTTTTATGTAATTTTTCTATCTTTCACCCCGCTTGAGAACATTGAATTTTGTACTTGGCAACATTTGAATGTATAATAAGTGTGATTCTTGGCATCGTTTTTTATATAGTTGTGTGCTTTTTGTTTTGCCTGTCTACCATTGTTTTTGGCAATTTACATGTCTTTAGCCCCGACCCAACTTAGGACCTGACTGAGCTCTATATGCCATGGGGTGTCTCTCGAAAATGTGTGTGTTGCTCACCGGGGCTTGACATGGGTGGGAGTCCTAGACCAAGCCTGTCACGCATGCTGGACATATGTTAGATAGTCAGGAGGGAGATGGACTCAACCATGCTAGGTGGCAAGGAGAGACTAAGACACTTGGGGTAGGTGTTTTCTCCTATAATCGCCGCGGTACAAGCAAAGAGTATCAACTTAGATAGACAGGCAGGACATGGACTCGACCGCACTAGGTGGTGAGATGACATGTTGTAACATTCCTTCACATACACACATATACATACGCATATATTATACTTTTTATTAAATTTATCAATTGTTCTTTATATGAGGAGCTATTTAACAAAAGAGGGAACTTATTTCTGTCCTCGATACATCTGACCTCCTGGCCTGACGGGCCTTTACTTTGTTAGCTTTGGATTGCTTTAGATAAAGAGGATGATTTCTTGTACCTTAGCTACTCCATCTTGTGCCTGTTGCCCTTCTCGCTCTTTAGCTCTTACACGTAACATTCATTCACCACCACTTGTTCACCGTGTATCACCCCTACGCCCTCCTCTGTTGGAAACTTTATCTTTAAATGGTATGTTGAGGTCACCATCTTCAAGGTATTCAGCGTTGACCGCCTAATTATGGCGTTGTAAGAGGAGTGGACTTTAACCATGAGGCAATCTACCATGGTGTTCGCTATGACTTTTCCTATTTCGACAGTCACAAGAAGGTTATGGAACCCAATTGTTGTATCGTCTAGCCAAAAAATCCCTTCAGTGGTGTGGGCGATGGTTGTAATCAATCCTGGCTTATCCCCATTTTGGCGAAGGTGTCCCAGAAGAGGATGTCGACTGAGCTATTGTTGTCTATCAATATCCTTCTAGTAGTGAAGTTGGCCACCATAATCGTTAATTACTACCAAGGCGTCATCATGCAAGTAGAACTCCCCTTCACAGTTGGCATCATCAAAGGAGATTGTTGGGGTCTTTTGGTTTAGGGCCTGCTTGAGTGGCTCTCGATGTTGAAGACTTTCTCATATCTCACCTTTAGCTTTTGCTTTCCTATCGGATGTGGACACGTCTTCGATAGCCAGTCCCTGGCAATGGAATGGATATCGCCCAACAACTCGTTGTTCTGGTTTAGTCGTAGAGTACTTCTAATCTCTCCTCATGTTCCTCCCCCTCCTCCCCAAGCTTTCACTTTAACGATCCTCCTACCTTGGTTTGTTCCATTCTCCAATTGCTTGGTTGGGGGGCGACAAGAGTGGGTGCCCATATGTCTAAGCATCTCTTCTCGGAACTCTGCCATATTTTTCCTCAGGTAGTGATAGTCTTCGGTCTAGTGTCATTCTGTATTGTGATAGGTGCAATACTTGCGAGCCCTCTAGTCACAACCGTTGTCTTCGTGCGGTCGGTCCTCTTCCCGTGTTTGCATGTTCATGTTTGAGTGCACCTTTCGGGGGGTAGTGTCACCATCGCTTCTTTTCTCATGTTGCCCCCTTCTTCACCTTCGGTTCCTTCTCGTGGGTTTTTGTACTGGCACCCCAGTTGGATTCCCTCTCTGGCTACTCTGCTTCTGCACATCTCAAGGTAGTCAGGGCTTTAAGGGTATCTTCAACATTATCAGAGTTGTTAGCTCGGTCCATGGAATCCCGCATAATGGCCAGGGTCCTTCGCACTATTTTTGCCATAAAGGGGCTTCGGGGCTAGATGTTACCCAAGAGCTCCGCCAGCGTGATATTCTCATCTTGATCATTCGTGGTCATTCACTCTTTGTTGAACTGGTACAAATACACCTTTAGGCTTTCTTTTTCTAACTGTTTAACGGTGAGTAGATAAGCTTCTGGTCGCCTTCTCTTTCTGCCAGCCATGAACTGTGTTAGGAATTTCTAGCCCAACTCCTCCAAATTGTGGATAGTACTTGGCTATAAGTCTCTGAACCATGCCCAGGCAGAGCCCTTCAAGCATTAGAGAGAACGATCGGCATATGATTTCGCTAGGAAAGTCGTGCAGCATCATGTGAGTCTTGAATGTTTCCAGATGTTCGGTGGAGTCCTTGGACCCATTGTACATATCTATTTGGAGAGCTCTGAACTTAGGCAAAAGTGGGATGGCCACCACTTTTGCATTGTAAGAGAGGTATGTGCTGTTGAGTAGCTGGTCCATAGAGAACGATCCCCTAATTCTCTAGCCATTTCCTCGTATTTGCCCATGAGGCTGCACAACTCATTGCCCATTTTCTTGCGTTCTTCGTCTTCGGGTAGTACCCTGCAGCATTTGTGATTCGTCCTCCATCCACTTAGTTCGAGTTGGTTCGGTGCCTTCTTTGAACTTGGCATTTCTTTTTTTTCAACGTCTGTTTCTCTCGTTGGAGGGCCTCCATATCTGAGGCCATTTTCTTCAAGCATTCTTCCATTTCTACAAACATTCCTTCTATGTTCTTCAACATAACTTAATGCATCATGGCTTGCATACGAAAGGCATGGTGATATTGTTAGATCAAAATAACTATCGATCCCACTGACAACGCCAACTGTTAACGCATGTTTGGTAACCACCAGCTCTGAATCACGCTGGGTACCTATAAAAGAAGAGGGTTGGTTTGGTGTGTTCGTGACACCTTCGTTGCTAAATTTATAATATTTGTCTACTGGAGAAAAGAGAGAGAGCTAAAAGTTTATTTAAAGTGATTAACCTGTCTCCTTTGCCTACTCCTTATTTATACTCCTGTCCCCTGAGGGATGATTGACTTCTCTGTCATTGTAATGATCAACCATTATTATGAACAACATGACATCGCATTTAATATGGTCGTTCTTCCTGGTGGCAATAACTTGACCTTTGGCGCTAGCTATTTGACATCGCACTTTCCTCATGCGTATCTGAGTGTATGTTACATATTTCTCCACTCATGGGCTGACTTGGGTTTGCTCCCTTTCATTTCTTGACCTGCCAAATCATGTGCCTCATGTTTCCTTGGGCTGGTTTGGCTCGGCTGGGTATATAAACTCCCTTCTAAAAATACTTCCACAAATAATTTAGGAATGAACCATAGGTCCCATATTTAAGATTCTATTGTTTCAAATAGGGGCCAAAAAAAAAATGTTGAAACGGTAAACTGAACCAGGCCGAACCGAACTGGTAGGTTTGGTCCAATACTAGATTTGGTTCGGTCTGGTATCAGTTTCATTTTCATTTTTTTCAAAACCGGTCAAAATCGATCCCCTTTTTTTTAACACCAGACCAAACCGGATCGAACTGATTCATATATATTTTTAATTTTTTTATATTACATAAAAGATTTTCTATATGATTTTTTATATTATATATAATTATATATAAAATAATTTTATATTATATGATACATTATTAATTAATATAATATTAAATCTTAAAATCTTATATCACTATAGTCTATTATATTAATAGTTATACTAATACTATATCACTATATATTATAATATATCACTATAATCTATAATACAATTATAATATATATTATAATATACTACAATATATTATCACAATATTATTATATATTATAATATATTATATTATATATACTATATAATATACTGGAAAAAGTGGACCAAATCGGATCGGAACTAGTAAAATCAGATTCAAGGATGTAACCGGTGCGATGTCGGTTCTTCAAATCTAAAAAATGGTATATATCAGTTTGAATATAAAAGATGTAAAAAGCCAGACCGATTACACTCATACTTTCAAATATCAAAACTTTCTTCAATAAAATAGTAGGCCGAGTGTAAAGTTTTTTGTTTTTTGTTGTTTTTTTTTTTCCCCCCAAAAGTTATATCTTTATAGTGAAATTTAATTAAGAAACTCTTAGGGATGTCAGGAAATGTTTTTCATTTTAATCTAACTCATCTAATTTTGTTTTCAAATACTATTTAAACACAAATACTTTTAAACTAATCATTACAATTTTTCTCAAACTAATCATTATAATTTTTCCAAACTTTCAAATATAATTAAAAAAATAATTCAATTTTTTCAAATCCCAAAAAAATATAATATTAAAAATAATATTATAATTTTATCATATTTTTATTCAATCATTTTTATTTCTTTTTTTAAAACCACATAAAACATTATAACTCAAAA
>QGSO01000314.1:40831-68331 GCA_011037825.1 Carya cathayensis | reverse complement strand
TTGTAGCCAACCTCTAGCCTTGTCCCTCAAAGAAAAAGGAAATAATCTCAGTCTAATGGTGTCTTCAGTAACACCATTAATCTTTACAGTGTCACAAATCTCCAAGAACATTGCCAAATGAATATTGGGATCATCAAGTGGCGATCCGCTGAATTGAGCCTGCTGTACCATGCTAATCAAAGCTGGTTTGAGCTCAAAGTTGTTGGAATTAATAGTCTGGCGCCTTATACTTGAGTAATTTCCATTCACAAATGGCCGTACATAGTCCTTCAAGGTGCGTGGCAGTGCCTCATGTTCTTCTTCAGCCATACCTAATATCTTATTTTTTCTTCGTGATCTAAGGGTTCTTTCAATCTCCAGATCAAAAGGAATAATATCACGAGATCTAGCACGGAGCATCCAACGTAAAAAACACACCTGTAGAGCAAAAATAAAATATAAGAACAAATTAAAATAAAATTCTAAATTAAAACCAAGATTATTTTGTATCGATATTAACAAAAAGAATAAGAATAAACTAATACCCGGCAACGGCACCAAAAACTTAATCGGTGCAAAGCTGCAAGTGCATAGTATCGTAGTTTTATAATAAAGTGATAAAAAAAGTATCATCCTCAGGAATTGATACCTTACTTTTGCCAAATACCAAAATTATACTAATCTTTATTTTATCTAGAGGAATTGCTAAGATTTTTGTAGTTGCAATTTAAACAAAAATCAACTCAAAGAGAAATAAGCAAAGGAAATAAAACTGACGTTTGAAAATCAAATTAATGGGAAAGAAAACTTCTAGGAAATTGATTTCACCTAATTCTTCACTATGCTTTTCTCATCCAACTAATTTAATTTAATTTTTTTTTGTCTATTAGCAAATCTCTAATTCATCCAAAAGTCTCTTTCGATAGTCAAGTGGAAATTATTCTGGTTCATCAATTTACAAAAGAATATGCAAATTAATAAAACAAGAAACAATAAGACCAATGATTTAAATACTATATAGGTTCATACAAGTCTTTCGATCTCTATATTTACCTATGTTGAATAATTCAAGATTTACCTTATGATTCCCTCTTTCGATAGCAAATCACAAGATTAAATATCATCTAATCAATGACCAGTTAATTAGAAGCAATAAACTCAGAATAAATGAGATAAACAAAGAGAGAATTGCCTTAAATTAACATAGACAATCAAGCATAGTTCGGAACTAGGTTACATCGTTTTCCTAAAATAAAGAAAATTTAGCTCATGTTCAAAATAGAATTCAACATAAACAAATTCACCATAATTGTTCTGAGAATATTGGAAGAAAATAAACACTGAAAAATACTCCTCGCAGCTGCAATTCGTCTTCAAAAACTCAAGGAAATGATTCACTGCTTTTCTCCCGTCTGTGCTCGTGTATAATTCCAACGTACGTGCAATATGTGGAACTCGCTCTCCAAAACAGATGACTTGAATCCTTCTAGATGTGTTTTTCTATCCCAAAATGTGTTCTCCAGTCAAAAGGTACGGCCATATGGTGAAAAATCACTTTTATATGCTCTGACGGAAGAAAACCCTAGATCTGTAAAATACGATGTTCGCTCGAGCAGGGTGTCGAGCGAGCATCGAGCGTTCGACTCTGCCTGATTTCGCTCGAGAGGCCAATGTCTCCACTCGAGCGATCTTGTTTTCCCGCAACCCGCTCGAACTCACTGTCGAGCGGCCATCGAGCGGTTGAATCTGTCTGAATTCGCTCGAGCGACCAAAATCCTCCGCTCGAGCTATGTGGTAAATCTGTATTATGAAATTTTGCAAGTCATCACCTCTCACTCGATGAAGACCTCTCACTCGACTGGATACCTTCATTCTCCTTCTTCTCCCTCAAACCTCTCATTATTTCAACTCCTCCCTTTCACTCGAAGCTTCTTTCTCACCCTGACGCCAAAACCCCCTTTAGTCTCGAACCCTAGAAATCAACCCCTTTAGTTTTAGACGTTCCTCCCTCTCGGATCAGAACTCTCACCCCTTCTCTTCTCTCTCACCCCTTCTCTCCTTCAGCCCCAAGCCACTGGACCGATTCATCCTCAAAGGTACATTTTTTTTTATATATATTTTATAAAATTCTATGTCTCTATCTCAGAGTTTCTACATTTTTTTGCTCTCTCTCTCTCCCTCCCTCCCTCCTTCAGCCCCGAGCCGCTGGAAGTTTCTCATTTGGGAAGCCCGTATGTTTAGCTCATTGTGCTAGAGCAAAAGTTGAAGCCTTTCGCACAAACCAAAGCACCATTGAAGACTTCCATAAACATGTAATGAGATGTTTCGTTTCGAATGATTGTCACATGATCTCATCATATGATAGATTAGCTCTCAAGCAAGTAAGTACTGGAAGATTTATTTACTTACCTACTATTTCCATACATAATTTTCTTCTTTCTCTATTTGACTGCCTATTTATTTATTGGTGTGCATTGAATGGTGAAAATTTTAGATTGTGAATTTGATCATGCATTACCTCCCACTACCACATATGTACAAAAATAGGGAGTAGGGAATTGATCTGTGTTTTTGCATAAATATTTTTGAGCGGGCATTGCAATGATATTATTATTATTTTACTTTTCAAGTTCTTGATATGCAATACAAAAGAGTTATGAAAATTTTTCTTTTACTTATTTATAAAAAAAAATGAGTTATGAAAATTTTCATCGACTATTTGGGATCTCAAGTAACTCATACAGATCCAATTTTGGTGCACCATGTTCCATGTGAAAGAATTGATGAAAATATCTATCAAATTTTTTGGCAGACAAGAAGTGGTCATTTTTCGCCTATTGATGGTTACCAAGTTGGAAGGGACATGGCACTAGTATTTGATGTTGCACGCTTTAAATATCCTCCTCATTGGGTTCCTCTCGCACTTCTTTGGGAAGCGATGGGTTATGTTGACAAATCAATAGGACAACAGAGAGGGTAGGCATTTGCTTAAATTTTCTTCAGTTAACTTTATTACATCAATTAACCATAAGTATTTTTATGTATTATGTTGGAAGCAATTTTTTTGGAGAAACTGCATTGATGGGATTCTTCTACCTCTGTTCAATTTAGAGGAGAAGTTGACTTCTTAATAGATGTTTTGCAAAACCATTTTCAATAGATATATGCCACTGATGGGGGAACTCCCGATTCTCAAACACTGAAATCCTGAATTATCTTTGATTAACAAATGAATGTATCCGGGTTTTCTATGTATAGTTGGTAATTTTCATTAAGAGTTTAAAATTGGCTTCAACATATTAAGTTCCCAGGCAAGGCTAGAATGAGCTACCACGAACAATGAGGGGTGCCTTGGCAATGGACAGATTCCTTATCTAGGTTGAAAATGAGTTCTTTCATTTTTTGCAATAAGGTGGTTATTGATAATGTCCAGAAGGTGATGATTGTAACCATGGTTTTCCTCTACCACAAGTGAAGGTTTTTTAATAGAACGGTCATTTTCCTATAAAAAAAAAAAAAAATAGTTCCAAGGCAAGGCTAGAAAATTAGTTGTGTTAGTCTTATCTAACACCCCCATCCTTTCCATTTACATTGGCTTTGTTACGTCTTAAGATGCATTTCATGTCAATCATGTGTTTTTAACTGACGTATAATGTTTTTATCTACTTCATCCTTATATCAAGGCCTCACAGGGAGCCGGGATTACTTTATACTATGGTATGTCACAAACCTCAGTATATAGGTTTATTATTTATGGTTTTAAATTTTTTTATTTTTCACTTTTTTTTCTCTCTCTATCTTAGCGATCAATCTCTAATGGCAATGCTTCCTTCATCCTCAAAAGGAAGGGGAAAAAAAATCACCTACGTTATTAAACAAGTCTCTTCTCAACTTTAATAGATAATTTAGGATAGTCTTATAAGCTAGTTGAATGATTTTACCTTGCTTTATCTCCTTTTCTTGAGTCAATTTTATCTCTCTCTATTGATTGTGATTGTGCTTTTATGAAATCTTGGATTGCTTTTGCTGATGTTTATCCATTTGGGAACTTCTTGCGGAGCTATAAAAATGAGAGTTGGGTCGGTATTGCAAAATACCTCATGGATGATGTTTCTCTTCTCTTAAAGTGGGCAGATGTGAAAGATATTGAAAAAGTTCTTTCTCGTATTGTCACATCACTTCCATCAAATTTTGGAGAGTTCATCAAGTGGATTGCAGAGGTTCGAAGACGAGAGGATAGCTTAAGCCCAGAGGAGAAAGCAAAGGTTACTATCAAGGTGTTGGAGAAGCTTCGTGTCCTTTAGCATTTCTCTTTTTCTTTTGATGACCAGATATAAATTTAGCAGTTTATGGTTTGTTCTGAATGTAGATGTATATTGTTGGCTCTATATTGAATTGAATCTCTTGTAATAGTTTTTGGTTGGTTCTGAATGTAGATGTATCATGTTAGTTTTGACTATAAATAGAATGATCGGATTCTAACATGTATAATATATTCTCTATGAATTATATTATGCCAACTTATTATGGATATTAAGTTCACGTTTCTGCATGTGTAGTTGGCATGATTTTTGGAGTGATTTTTGGCGTTGGCAAGATTTTTTTCACTGATTTTTGGAGTTGGCAATATTTTTGGAGTTGAAATGTGGCAAGGAATACCAAAATCAATGTTTTTTTACTACATGACCAGGCTATGCCTTGCATCTTCAACCATGCATATATATTTTCTACATAAAGCTAGCGTTTCCACTTTCTCAATGCTAATTATATTTGCATAAAAAAGGAAGCATGCATGCTTGGCGTAGTTCCACCATTTGGCTTTGTCTCTCAAATTAGGTGGATAGATAGGGAATCTATCAGTTCAATGAGGTAGCATTTGGGGTAACTTTCTCAATGTATGGATCTACGTGATCTTTAGCTGACAGTCCCAAAGTCTTATAACAGGTGAGAAAGACAAGGAAAATTCCTCTAGCACTTGCCTTACACATTTTCATTAGTACAAGAAAAATTCACGTACTAATACCTGTTTAGTACTAAATATTTTTCCAGACCCTGCCTTATATATTTTCATTAGCAACACAACCTTAATCAAAGCACTACTTAAAACCTCTCAAAGTATTCTCCACTTCATATACAAATTTATTTACAAATTTCTCAACTGGATTGTATCTATGGTAACTTCAAAATTCATCAAGTGGTTATGCAAATTTATTTACAAACAACTAAAATTCATCAAGTAGTTATACATACATTCCATACAACTTCTAATACATAACAATCTCAGTAATGACAAGTGGCACAATCTGGCTAATGCCCACTTTGTATGCTCTACCATAACCCCCAAATGCATTCCAGAGAGTTGATCAGGATCAAAAGGCACCCATTTGTGCACTGCAAGATGATTAAGAAGATAGTAAATGCAAACATAAACATGTACAAATTCCTACACATAATAAAATTTCACAAATGTTTAGAGTTTCACAAATATACAAAGCACAGTGGATGCAAACACAAGCTTCTAATCCCAAGAAATAAAAGATTTGTTTCATTGGCATGTTATGTTTGACTTCATATGGGTCCGACACCGAGATAACATTCTCTACACTCCCCATAATTCAATGGTAGAAGACCAATGCTGAGATGACTAATTAATCACACACAATACCACAAAAAACGATATCATAAACTTACAGATAGACATAGAAAGATGTGCAAATATGTGGTTTTAGCTCTATAAATAGTGGCTTAACTCACTTTTATGGGTGAGAAGATTTTGATCACTCTGTCCTCCGCATTTTAATTTTAATGGGAGCTTCCTTGTAGGATTCCACCTTTTTAAGAGCTTTGCGTAATGGTCTTCCAACTGAAGATCTTCGTGGTGG
The DNA here is from genome assembly GCA_011037825.1 of Carya cathayensis. Lineage (NCBI taxonomy): Eukaryota > Viridiplantae > Streptophyta > Magnoliopsida > Fagales > Juglandaceae > Carya > Carya cathayensis. The sequence goes on along the minus strand of QGSO01000314.1, from coordinate 62,470 downwards.
TTGTGAAATTTCTACTTCCTCTTCCTTTTTGATTGATGATTTTAATGGAAGAGGACCTTCATGCATCGGATTTTCAAGTGACTGACTGAGAGGATCGTTAGCATACTCTATCTCAAATAAGAGTTCTCTATGGGTTCTCTCTCATGGGATTTAAACCTAGCGGATTGCCTCCTCATACAATACCTGGTCCAAGTTAAAAAAGTCAGCATGTAAAATTTTACCCTTTTCTTTCAAGGGATAAGGGATGATAAAAAGCAATGATGACGGCATTTTTTGCACATCTGCAACCATGAATGCAGGAATCCAGAAACGAATTACAGATCAAGAACTTGCTAACTCAATTTTTTAGATCCTTTTAAGGAGGACGTTTCATGCATTTCTTTGAATGTTCTATTCCTAAAACATCCAACACTCAATAAGGTTGAATGCATGTGAAGTTCTATGACATGTTATGGTAGTTAAATGATTAAATATCCAAGGTTTCTGAGGAATGAAAGGGAACCTTCTATTGCAGCTTTGCTATTTTCCTAAGATCACCAAGGGGGGTGGCCAAACTTCTGTATCAAAGGAAGATGGCAAACAAATATAATAAATATCAAATTTTGGATATTTAAGGTTTTATCTTTTTTTATTCATTTTGTAAATTCTTATCGGATTACATATGTTTCTTATTCCATCTTCATGACAAACTAAGGACAATTTTTTATTTTTATTTTTTTATCACCTAAATCATGGTAGAATACTGCCTCAGTTGTTCTTTCTAAAATTCTTTTAAGTTTTTGAAAGCCTGCTGCGGACTTTACCCTCAAGTTGATTCCCGAAACATTTGAGACTAGAATGATGCATTTGCATTTCATGCAAAAGCAAAGATGAAAGAGTTGCCACCTAATTGGGAAGATGGTGTTTTCAATCAATAAAGCACAATTATTTATAGACATGGTGAGTTAAAATCTAAAAAATTAATTTTGGGTTGTCTGACATTGTGTGGGCATGTAAATAAGAAAAGATACAAAAGAAGAATGCCGGGGAGGGGAGGGGGGGGGGTATGAAATGAAATTTTTGACCAAAACGCAAGTTTTCAATTTTTTTTTAAAAAGAAAGCCACGTAGTCTGGAGTACGGAAATTAGCCTACACCATTTTTACAGTCCTGTAATTATATGAATTAATTATAAGCTCTTGATGATCAACTGGACATGTTATTTGAGGTTGAGATCTATCAAGTAAATTGGTTAATTTGCATGAGTTGGACAACATTGAACCTACAATATCATAAGTTGGGATATTGGGTTTGATACTGTCTGTCTATCTCCAATCACACAAGTAAATTGGTCAAAGCATGCATGGAATGGTGCTATATATCTTCTATCAGGGATTGATTGAAAACTGTACTGAATCTTATAACAATTCAAGTCCACCCTCACTGGTATTCTCACGTGATGACATTTGTACGAGTTTTGAATTTAATTAGTCATCTGAAAGAAATTTATAATTACCAGCTAGCTCTCTCTCTCTGTCCTGATCAGTTGGGTAATGTGGACTATCAGACACTACCAACTCTATCTACGTATTTAAAAAAAAAAAAAAAATAGAAAGGCCCTTGTAATCCTTTTTTTTTCATTAAAATTAAGAAATATTCAAGTTTTGTGAAAAAGTTTCATTAAAAATATCATTTTCCATTCATGTTTGTGAGGAATGTTCATAATGATCTTTTTACCCAGGTATAAGAATTCTTCATTCTTTTCCCCAAAATAAAGCTCTATATATGCATGTTTTTTACTTTTTCCATCTATATATATGGATGTCTTTTTGGAATTATCAGGAGATTCCCAAAATTCAAGCATCTCAAAAAATACATAGCAACTGATTCCAAACATCTGGATCGTTCAAATTAAATTTCCAATGATTTGTCATCTCAACATTTAACCACAATTTCCAATTCAGCATTTTATTTTTTTGATAAGTTCCAATTCAGCATTTTATTACAATCATGCAGTAATAAACATACATTCTCTATACCAAGAAATTAATATATACAACACATTATCTATGCTTCACAGTTCACTCAAGGATCCTATATTATTACTTCAAATGTGTGGTCTAGAAAGAACAGTACAGTTGGATTGCCCTGAAGCTTTTACATCAAATGACGTTACTGTAAAAAGACAGCTTCTAACAACCGTTTGTCATGTTGGGGTAGATGAAGACCAAAGTAAATGTTGGAGGTTGGAGTAGAGGGGTAGGTTAATTTTACTCAGCATAGATGCTCTAGTAAGTAATGTTTGAAATAGACTATAGAGAGAGAAAATTGTATTTCTTTCTTGTTATTTATGTAATCCGTAGAACCTTTCCCTCAATACCCATTCACAATAATGCCCATGATTTTCCTCTCCATCCCAACCAAATTTATGAATTAATACACTCTCGCTGAAGACTATAGTACTGCAGTAAGATCATCTGTGTTTTCCCCTTCCAACCAATCCCAGCATCTTACTCATTTCAGATGTTATCAACAACCAAAAAATCAGTGGCTACATACAACATCAACAACCCAAAAGCCCCACAAAATACAGATCAACAAACATCAAATCTCACATCCATAAACACAAAAACACACAATATGAGAAATGCTAGAAATGAAGAGATGAAACGAAAAGAGAAAAATAAAAACCTAGAAAAAAAAAAAAATTTCTTTAATTTCTTACCCTTTCTAGATAATAAACGGTGGGTCTCGGCAATACCAGTAGAGGACTAGAGTGGGCCGATGTCGTACGGAAATGGTGACCCTTTGGAGAACTTTTCTTACACGGTGTTGGAGTGATGGAGCCACATGGTGTTAGAACCTGCAAGTTTTTGTAATAAAATTTAGTAGAATTTTTACTGGCAAATTTGAGGTTGGCAAGGCCTCCAATCTCCTTTGTAAATGAACTGGAAATTGCTTTGCCCCTTTCATTCATCACTGCTGAATAAAAATACAGAAGCATGACACTGACTCGTACAGTTGAAACTGACCCGTAAACAAGCAAAGTAACTTACCCACTAGTTAACTAAATAACTGACCCACGTACAGTAACTGACCCATGACAAAGACCAAGTCAATACATACTAAAACGACGCAGCTACACACAGACACAATTAAACAACCAAAAGACATCCATCGAAATACACAGGCAAACTCTGGGCACATAACACATGGTTCCGGAGTGATGGAGTGCGGGCAGAGGGTCAAGCCAACGAAAGGACACGAACAGGGGAGTGGTGTGGGGGAGAGAATGCAGGAGTGAAGAAGAATGCGGGGGGTGGGGGGAAATTGAAATCAACCTTTTGACTAAAACGCACGTTTTCATTTAAAAAAAAAAAAAGAAAAAAAAGAAAGAAAGCCACGTAGCGGAGTGCGGAGGTTGTGGCGTAGTAGTTAGTAATTGTATAGAAGAACTCAATCCCCTTATACTCAGCCGGATGTGAATCTTTGATTTTTTTTTTCATTTTTTAAAGTATTTTTTTAACATCATTAATCACTGAGAAAAAATTAAAAAAATATATCATTTTATTAATATTTATTTCTTTAATTATTAAATAAAATAATTTTTTTTTAAAATTAAATAAAAATAAGAATAAATGAGTAGTAACATAATAGTATTTCTAATTTTCCATCTTTGAGAGCGTATGAAACTACAAAGAGTAATAGACGTGATGTTACGTTATTTTACAACAGGATAAACAACCGGGCCGCGCCCTCACCTACCTGACCGCGGTCCTCGCCTCCATTTCCTTTGACTGTTAGCTTTGCCCTCTTCCCTGTCCTCCCTTTTCCTCTCTTAATGAAAATTCCTGACCATCCACTTCTCCATGGGCCATGGACACCCCTACTGAGAACTCACGCGAGACCGAAATCATCGTCCCCGATTCATCCAACACCGCTTCTACATCACAGCTTTCCGTTCATGATGTTCCTCTCGCCGAGATCCAATCGAAGGCCCCGGCGACGGAGGAAACACTAATTCTGCTCCAGCGCCAAAGAGTCTCGGTCTCCGATTTCCCCACTTTTATCGATGAAATCTCGAGGGAAAGAGACTCTCTTCGCGGTAAAGTCGATGAATTCGAAGCATCTTTGAAGGAAAAGGAGGACGAATTCGCTAAAAAGTCCGAAGAGGAATTGAAAAAAGCAGAGAAGCTCGAGAACCAGGTGGAAGTTTCCAGAGAAATGATCCAGAAATTGGAAACCGAAATCGAAGACCGAAAGGATTTGTTTTTGGATTTTATCCGGAAATCAAAGACCAGTTTAAAGAGGATAATCGAGAGCGTGGACGAAGACGAAGAAGAAAATGTGGAGGTAGTGAGCGTTGAACCGGCGAGTGTAGCAGGCGTAGGCATAGAAGAAGACGAAGAAATAATGGAAACAAGGAGGGTAGCTTTGGAGGCGGAGGAGAAGGTGGCGAAGTACAAGGAGAAGTGGAAGAAGGAGAAGAGGGAGTTAGAGAAGAGTGTGGTGAGCTTGACAGAGGAGAACAGAGACATCAACAGTTTGCTTAGGGTAGCGCTGGTGGAGAAGGAGGCTGTGGAGAAGAGTTTGAGTAAGTTGAAGGGGATTAACAATAATGAGCAGAGAAGGGTGGCCCTTTTGCAAATTGCGGAGCGGGGATTGCAGAGAGTTGGGTTCGGCTTCATGATGGGAGCTGGGACCACCACAACCAGTAGTAGTGAGCAACAACCTCAGACTGGTTCAGATACTAGCGAGTGTGAAGAGGAAGAGATTAACGATAGTTTGGTATGGTTCTTTACACACACACACAACTTGTTTTTCACATGTGCTTTATATATATACAGATATTAAAAGCTCAAGCGATGATGTGCTTGTTGAACATTAGAGGCGGTCTTCTGCGTTCTTTTGGAAAAGAAAAAATTGTAGGAGAGAATATATTTCGGACAATTGGTCTGATATACATCCATCATCGTTCTTAATTACCAGGCTTCAACTGTGGAGAGGATAATGAAGAATTTGCGGCAGGAAATCACTCAGTTAAGGAGATCTTTGGAGGAATCTAGGTACATACTTCATTATCGGCCACTAATACCTGCAGTTTCACTTGGCATTACCATTAATATGTTTATCCTGTAACTGCATCAATTAATTGCGTCATAGCAGAAGAGGAGATAGAATTAAATCTTATGTAGTTTCAAAGAAATAAGTGAAGAGAGGTTGACTCAGTACCGTTGTTGTCATACCCACGAGCTGTGTATAGAAAAGGAAGGTGGTGAATGGGATCTTGCTTTGTTTGGGAAGGATAAGTTCCTGCCCTTTATAATAAATTCCAAGTACTCCAATTGTAAGATGGACTAGTCCTTTTGAAGTATGGGCCAAGATGTGGTTTGAGCCTTTTTTTTTTTTTTTTTTATAAGTAAAAGATAAATATTATTGCTTAGAATATAATAGGCATGGCCCGTGTACACAGGAAGTATACATAAGATACCTAGATACATTCTATGCTCGAGGAATTAAAGATAAGAAATCATGGACATTGTCCCCATTTAATACAATAGCGGAAAACCAAAGTATTAAAGTTTGAAAACAAAAGTTCTTTAGCTCCTCCATGTTGTGTTCCTTGTTTTCAAAGCAACGCGAGTTTCTTTCTGACCAAACACACCCCATGATGCATAGTGGGATCATCTTCCATACTGTTGCTACTTGTTGGCTGCCTTCTATCTTCCTCCAACACCCCAGTAGATCCACCATCCTCAAAGGCATAACCCATACAACATCAACCCTTTGGAAAATCTCGTCCCATATCTCCCTTGTGACCTCATAAGGTGGTCCATAGATTCTTCATTCTTTTTGCACATATAACACTAGTCCATCACTACACACCCCCTCTTTCTCAAGTTATCAGTGGTCAAGATCTTCCCAAGAGCCGCGTTCCAAACAAAGAAGGCTACTTTGGAGGGCACGTGAGACTGCCAAATATTCTTCCAAGGGAACGGAGGATGGTTTTGTGTGATTAGAATTTTGTAATACGCCTTTACAGTAAATTTCTTATGATTATTAGACCTTCACTTCACACGATCACCCTGTGCCATAGGAGTCCCCATTGAGTATAGGAGGCTGATAAAATCTGATGCAGAAGATAGTTCCCAATCATGAAAGTCCCTGTTGAAAAGAACATCCCACTGAATAGTGCCATGATATAGAGACCGCATATTCGCCACTAAAGCCTCCCTATTAGCAGCAATACGATAAATATTTGAAAAAGCTCTTTCCAATGCTTGATCTCCACACCACACATTCCGCCAGAAACTGATTCTATTGCCTTCTCCCGGAACGAATCGAATATGTTTCTCGAAACAAGGCCACCCCCTCCTTATAAGCTTCCATAGACCCACACCATACCCCCCACTCCCTTCATTGGAACACCAACTGCCCTAGGCAATTCCATAATGAGCAATAATGATTTCCTTCCACAATGCATCCCCCTCAGTGTGATATCTCCATGACCATTTCCCCAATAGAGTTTTGTTAAAAGTTCTCAAGTCGTACACTCCCAACCCTCCTGTACAATTGGAGTACAAACTGTCTTCCATCTAGCCAGATGGAATTTCTTCTCCTCCCCCTTGCCTCCCCATAAAAACGCCCTAAAGATTCTCTTAATTCTATTCCCCACCCTTGTTGGCAAAGGAAACAATGATAAAAAATAAGTGGGAAGGTTCGTAAGGGTGCTCTTAATAAGAGTGAGTCGGCCCTCTTTCAATAAATACATCCGTTTCCAGCCAGCCAGCCTTTTCTCTATCTTCTCCACTACCCCATTCCAAATAGTTCTAGCCTTAAAAGATGCTCCCAGAGGGAGGCCCAGATACTTCAAAGGCAAAGAAGACACCTGACAATCTAGGTAGCTTGCTAAACTACGTATGTTTGAGACCGCACCCACCGGAACCATCTCAAACTTACTAAGATTCACCTTGAGTCCTGATACTGCTTCAAAGCAAAGTAATAGTTCCTGTAGAGTTTGAATATGGTTCATATCTGCTTCACAAAAGAGTAGGGTGTCATCTGCAAATGGTAGATGAGAAATCATAACCATGCCGTTACCCACCTTGAAGCCAGATAAATAACCTCCACTAACAGCTGCTTGAACCATCTGGCTAATAGCCTCCATAACTATAACAAACAGAAGGGGAGATAAAGGGTCTCCTTGCCTCAAACCTCGAGAACTGTCTAAGAAACCAACAGGTGTACCATTAACTAGAACTAAAAACCGAGCTGTTGAAATGCAATGACACATCCAAGCAATCCACCTATTGCCAAAACCATACCTCCTAAGCATATATAAAAGGAAATCCCAATTCACATGGTCATAGGCCTTCTCCATGTCAAGCTTGCACAATATGCCCTGTTCTCCTTCCCTCAGTCTGTGATCCAAGCATTCATTTGCAATGAGCACCAAGTCAAGAATTTGTCTTCCATGAATAAAAGCGTTCTGAGGCTTGGGCATAATATGTTCCAGCATCGGGCTTAGGCAGTTGGCAAGAACCTTCGAGATAATCTTGTATACTCCATTGATCAAGCTTATGGGGCGGAACTCCTCAATAGTCGAAGCCCTATGTCTCTTAGGTATGAGAGCAATGAACATCACATTGAGAGATTTTTCAAACTTTTGAAGCGAATGAAGTTCAAGAAAGACTTGCATAACATCACCTTTAACGATGTCCCAGCAAGTTTGAAAGAACCCCATTGAGAAACCATCCGGCCCCGGCACTTCATCCTTGGCCATACCAGAGATGACCTTGTAAATCTCATATTCCTCAAACGGTATCTCCAAGACATTCACACTCTGAGGATCAATTGTTTTAAAGGACAGAGCATCCAGCTTTGGCCTCCAACCAGCCAGTTCTGAAAGAAGGCACTCATAATAATTCACAATATGGTTTTCTAGATCAGAAGGAGAAGAGAGCACCTGGTTATCTGTGTGTAATGACTCAATAGCATTATTGCACTGATGTGAATTAGCCACTCTGTGAAAGTACTTCGTGCATTTGTCGTCTTCTTTCAACCAAAGAGCTCTGGATTTTTGACGGCAAGAAATCTACTCTGACACCAAGACCCTCTCCAAATTTGCCAAAACCGTGCCCTTCCTCATAAGCACCTCTTCTGAGGTATCTCCCAATAGCTCCCACTTTTCTAATTCTTGTAGTTCCTCCAGGAGTGTAGATTTCTGATTATCAATGTGGCCAAAAACTTCCAAATTCCACTTTTTCAGGTCTTGTTTCAGAGCCTTCAACTTACCTGCAAGAATAAAACTTGGGGTGCCAATGAATTGATACGAGGACCAAGTACGAACCATCTCTACGAACCCATCCGTTGCAAGCCACATGTTTTCAAACTTGAAGTACCGACGACCACTATGAATGCCCCCACAATCTAATAAAATAGGATAGTGATCTGAGCTTACTCGGGCTAGCTGTTTCTGGCATACCTCTGGATAGTGTGCTTCCCATGAGGGAGATACAAAGAATCTATCTAGTTTCGACCAAATCCGTCCATTTGACGAGTGAACTCACCCCCTGTCAGGGGGGGTCCATGGTCCAGCTCAAAAATGAACTAGGAGAACTCCTCCATAGCCACAGAAGTCCAGAAATGCCCTGATCTCTCACTAGGGAAGCGTGTGATGTTGAAATCCCCCCCCCCCCCCCCCCCCCCCCCCCCCCCCCCCCCCCCCCACACCCCCACACCAACCCCCCCCCCCCCCCCCCCCACCACCCCCCCCCCCCCCCCCCCCCCCCCCCCCCCCCCCCCCCCCACCCCCCCCCCCCCCCCCCCAAAATGCCCCATGGTACATCCCAAACAGAATGCAAACCCGCCAGCTCTTTCCAAAGCCTCCTCCTTTCCCTGTCCACATTCGGCCTGTAGGAGCCTACGAATGCCCATTCCCAACCGTCAACCACGTTTTTAAAACGTGACGCTACCGAATACTCCCCGATACATTCCTCAATCGCTTCAACCACTCTTTTGTCCCACATTAATAGTACTCTGCTTGAAGCTCCCAATGAAGCCAGGTAGGCCCACCCCACATACGAGCACCCCCATAAACTCCGCACAATTTTTCTATCAATGAAACTTAGTTTAGTTTTTTGAAAGCACACCACATCCCCCTTCCACATTTGCAATAAAGATTTGATACGAATGCGTTTATTGCGGTCATTAAGCCCTTGTACGTTCCAAGAAATAATCTTAGGTCGCATGTAAACTGAGGTTGCCCCTCCCTTTCACTCTATCCCTACCTCCGCTTGCCTCCTTCACGTTATAATTAATGGAAAATGTTAGCCTTTTTAGTTCCCTATTCTGCTTTGTATTTGACTTCGATCGCCTCTCTTCAATTGCCATAAGAAGGGCCATAAATTTATCTTTGTCGCCTTCATACGAAATCCCAATAACAGTTTGTATCTCCTCCACCTTTTTGAAAACGCAGTTAGAAGGACATCTCCTAGTCTTAAAGCTAGGTGGGATTGTGCATAAAGGGGTTAGCACAGTCCCCTCCCCACTAGACCAATCGGTGTCAACCAGTGCCGATTGTAAGGGCACTGATTCTGAATCTACATCACAGACTCGAATGTTCTCCTCCCTGGGTTCCTTATCAATTTCAGAAGGTCTCATTACCTTGAGAATATTGCCATCCTCTAGTCTAAAACCGTCACTCCCCTCCATTTCACGAGAAAACTCACCTATCGGAGACCCCGAGAGCCAAGTTTCGCTCACCGGCGTTTCGACCGGCGTCAAAGAGATGGCGAGGCCTTTGTCCGTCTCAGGCGACCTAGTCTGTGCTCTTTCCGGTGACATCCTGGCCACCCAATGTTCATTCGTTGGCCTCTCTTCGCTTCGCATGGCATCAATATTGTTCTCTGACGTTGCCAGCACACCATCCGGCATACCTTTGGACCCCCTTGTCCTCGCCGGCATACCCCCCTCCTCCGACATTGACCCCTGACCCATCACCGGAGGTTGGGATGTTGAAGGGTGCTTGGTAGTCGTATATGACCCGCTGGGTCTAATTGCTGTATTGGGTTGAAGTACGTGTTGGGCCTAGGCCTGGCTCAAAGTTTGGAACTGCTGGGCCTGGGCCTTGGCCTTGGCCGGGGGACTTGAAGGGCTTTCATGAGGACCTTTCTTGGGCCCATGAAGCCCGAATGTCATCAGGCCCTTCCCCTTAGCGTGAAACCCACCCATCAGTGTCCCTTCTTCATGGCCCATCTCCTCACTTTCACTTATTTCCTCAATGCAGCGTTTCAACAGTCTCATGTTCATCTGCAAGGTCCCCACTTGTTTCTCCATTTCAGCCAGTGCATGCAGAATATTTTCCATATTAAGCCCTGACCCCCTCATGTGATTCTCACCATAATTCTGAGCTTTCACCGAAGGAGAAGGCTCGCCTGTCCTCTCTAAAAGTTTTGGGGCTCGAGACAAAGCTTCTTTGTACGACAAAGAAGGGTGACCCTTCGGTGGAGGAGCAAACTGAGATGCTGAAGGCCACCACTGAGGATTTCCTCTGTTTTTTCCTTTCCACGACAAAGGATGGTGCGGCAAGTTCCTTCAATAAATCCTCAAAATTCCTCCACCCTACCCCCCTTCTCCCTTCTGGTATCACTAACATACCACGTCTCTACCCTTGACCAAACTCTAATAAGGATAGAAAACTCCCATGGGAGTTACGCTGCCGCTGTAATACCAGAACTTGAGACCCACTGCGTCTCGACTTGATGAACTCGTATGAACCCCCATAGCCTAGAGCTTCATGCACTATGGCAGCCAACCAACCCATAGAAGCTTGAGCTATGGAGATGTGATTCACTGACGACAGCTACTCTATGTGCATCTCCACCATTTCTCATTTAACTTTACAAACTCGAAACGCTTCTGTTCAACCAAAACATTTCGCAAACTCCCCATCCCAACGTAACTGCTTCTAATAATGAAACAACCTGTGTTAAACACCACTAATCACTACCATCAAAGACATGGAGGTGAACCTAACGAACGTAATCCTTGGATTTCTCTTGGTTGTACGGAGAGAAAATCAGAGGAGAGAGAAAACGAGAAAAAAACTCTTACAAACAAAATCGAGCAACTAACTCACCAACACTTTGAGCCTTTCTTATTACAAATGATATCAGAGTTAGTCTAACTAGAAGTGTGGGACTTGAGCCGTGCCACCTATAATGCAAGGTGGTAAATGAGATTTCACATCTCTAGGGAAAGAGAAGTTTATGCCCTTTATAATGAATCCCAAGGGCTTGAAGTGTAACATTGAACAGTCGTTTTGGAGTATGAACCTAGATGTGGTTTGGGCCTTCCTTGAATTATTATTATTGTAGTGTGGAAAACCTCTGTCCCTTCCCTCTCTCTCTTCCAGGCACCCATAATAATCTTAGATCCTTGTACAGCTTTGCATGGTTTACTGCATCTATTTTGGTTAGAAATTTAATGACCAGTTCAAAGACATTACAAAATGGCTTGAAGAACCAAAAAAATGTTTGGATTATATATATTTTGCAGAAGTTAGCCTAAGATTCTGTTAAATTTGCATATGTTGGAGGGAAATTTTTTTTTTTTGATAACCTTGGGTGTCCGGACCAGCTTGCGCGCACCTCGACTAATCCCAAGGGGCAATTAACTTGGGGTATATTTGGAAAATCTCTCTACATGTGCTTGGTGGGTTTAAGATTTGGCACAATAAGCAAATTAAGGGCTTACAACTTAGAATTGTTAAAGGCAGTGATTACTGTTTATGGCTCAGATGAAAAAATTACAAAGACAGCAAGAATTATGGGCGGCAATAAAATTACATATGTTACGGTTTGTTTCTTTGGTTAATTGATGAAAGGCTAAACAGAAAAGATGGTAAGAATCATTCTAGACATTGAAACCTTCCATAAATAAATAAGGGACATGTTCACCTCTCAAACTACCACTTCTTTTGCAATATAACCATCAACCAACCAAATTTACCAATTTGAAACATAAGTCGCAATTTACCCTTTGAAACACCCCTTCCCGTAGGTCATGAATGTCACATACATGCATAATATAATGCCCGGTAAAGAGATTAGAGATCATAAAAATACCTCATATATTGAATCATAAAAAAAACTTGAGCTTTCTGCTTTTTTAAAGCAAATCAAAGCCTTTCTGCTTGAGCTTTCTCCTTTTTCAGTCCATGGAGATGTGCTCCAATGTTATTGGATTACATTTTTCCTTAAAACCGATGATTATACTTATCAAAAAATAAAAAAAAACTTGTCTAGCATGATAGTCTTTCATAATAGAAAAGCTGAAGCATTACAAAATGACATAAACTAGTTCTATGTGAAAGTCACTTATTCAAATGTGTTAATCATAAACTAAGCTCATGTGAAAATAACACTTATTCAATGTCTAAGTCTCTGAAAGTAGTGTACTTCTGGCACTCTAGCTTTGTATCCACAAAATCATCATCTGGGACATTAAAACATAAAACAGAGAAACAAATGAGTCGAAGACTCAGTAATAGCACATCATATTGTAAACTTAACTTAACATCAAGCTTAACTTAGAAAACATTCATGCATAGACATACATACACATAGCATATAGACCATTCATCAGTAATATAGGCGGAATTAACATAATCATGGCAATACACGTAACATGATGCATGAATAATTGACTCCACGCATGGCTTATTCATCTTGTCTTTCACTTACTTAGTGGCCATCATAACATACATGCATTGGTCCAATTGTCGTTGACCGCATATAACATGTCATAACATACGGTGAACCACGTTTGGGTCAGTGGCACCTTATAACGTATCATAACATGTAGTGAAACATGCTTGGGTTACTGTTATTACATAACATATCGTGAACCACCCTTGGGTCCATGGCACCACATACATATCATAACATGCAGTGAAACATGCTTTGGTCTGTGTTATCACATAACATCATAGAATACATGTGGTGGACCACGCTTAAGTTCGTGGCTTGCACATCCACCCATAACATAAGGACAATCTTAAGGCTTGCTAATCATTCATGTCTCCTTAACTTTCATAATGCATGTGAAGCTGTTGACCTCATGAATTTACATGGTGTGACATATTCTTGTGCATGGCATAACATTAAACATGGCCTATTGACATGAGCCTTACGTAACATAGCATAGCATAGACATGGCATAAAATGATCTAGGCATTACATAACGCAACGCGAACATTACATGGTATACGTGTGATTTTCACGACATATCATCCATTCTAACAACAGTCCATATCAGCATAGGGTACATAGTCTCATTCACAAGCATATCATTGTAACTCATCTAGGTTCATGAAAAGGGGCTAACCTTGAATTGGCTCATAGTAGAGCATAGGTAAAAATCACATTTTTCATGCAAAAACAGAATATGCACACATAAAGTTATGATCATGCTACTTACCTCTTAGCACTGCTTCCTGAATCTCACTTCGTAATTCAATATTTAAGCAAAGAGCTAAACATTACTAAATTTCTAGAAAACATGTCGTAATATCTTAATAAATTATTCACACGCTAGGGAAATTAATCTAATAAAATATTCAGTTATATAATAAATTTAATAGAGAGTAGTATTATATAATTATTTAAATACTAATATCACATCTTAACTTTAAAATTATAACTTAGTAGCGTAATTAGGCTCAATGTAAATCTATTAGATATGCCGCGTAAATATCAATTTAAAAAATAGGTTTAATCATGTTCACACGTTTTAAATATAAAAATTAACCCTTTATAAAATTACTGCTGTAAAATGATTTGTAAAAGTCATACTCAGTAACATAATGTAGACCCTTGAGAAATTGCTATGTAAATTCTAATACTTAAAACACGGCCCACAATTAAGGCAAGTCCAATATAAAACTCAAGCCCAACTTATTAAAAAAATAAAATAAAACTCAAGCCCAATTTAAAAATACATTTCCAATTAAACGTCAAGCCCAGCCTGCATAAGGAAATCAGCCCACGTAATGAACAAGGTTAAAACATAAAATCTGTCATAGACCACTTAAGAGCAAAAAACTTAATTACTTAGAAAGGTTCTTCAAGAGACATTTTACGGAAAGGCTAGGGCAATGGGTTGAAGGGTAGTTGTGTAATAACCAACACTTGCATGTACTTTTCAGTAAAGCTAAAAAAAATAAAAAGGCATGAACAACTGAAAGGAAACAATCTGAGAGGCCGTTTGGATTGAGAAACACTCTCATCTCATCTAATCTCATCATTACAACTTTCTGAAATTTCCACACAAAATATAATAAACAATTTAACTTTTTCAAATCTCAATTCAATTTTTTCAAATTCCAAAACAATAATAATATTAAAAAATAATATTCTAGCAATATTTTTTTCAACTTTCATCTAAAACCATCTCATCCAATCTCACTATCCAAACAATTCGCTGGAGAACAGAAGGGCCATGCGACGGGGTTTGAGACTCACCAAGGGAGAGCAACATGTGACGAGTTTGGGGTGATAGGAAGTGACCAGCGACACAAGTTTCTGAGAGAGAGAAGGAAATCGTAAACACTAAGAGAGAGAAAAATGAATTTTGTGGTTTTTTAGATCGAGAACCACAACGAAAAGAGAGGAAGATTCTGGAGTGGGCTCACTGGGACAATGTGAGTATGACGGGAGGCTATTGGCCGGCAGTTTTTGGGTTGCCGAGTGGTATTCCGACTTACCGACGGTGTCCTCTAGATGATTCCAGTGAGGAGAGAGTCTCAGTTTGTGTAAGGAAGACTATGGTGGCTTTTTTGTATAGGAGGGAATTTGCTTTCACTATGCGATGGGGGTTCTGGCTGCAAGAATATTGTGGGTTTGGTGAAGGGAAATTGAGGGGAACAGAGTATATATGTGAGGGTTTTATGCTTGTAAAACCACAGTTACAATTTTTGAAGGTTTTCAGACAAGGAAACAAATTATCCCGAGAGATAGGGGTGTGAAGAGGGTGGCGGAAGAATCCTCAAATAAAAATAAACTCTTAAAAATTGGATTTTAAAGTAATAATAATACTAGTAATGATAATAGTACTTATAATCAAAACCGTACGTTACACTCTTTCGTTCTGAGCTACCCATTAAGATGGACAAAATATTCGGGGGCATTGCATGATCTTAATGGTTGGATGTTAAAGGAGGGGGAAATTGGAAAAAGAGTAGTAATTTGGGGTGATGAGGCAAATTTGGTTGTGTGGTTGTCATGTTGCAAAAGAATTAATAGTTTTAGGGGTAAAGTGTAATTTAACCTAAAACAAACTCTCATTTTTTCTGTTTATCACTTTATCTCTCTGAAATTATTTGAGAACAAATGCACATTTATGTATACTTTAGATCTTAACACTCGCTGATAGGACTAGAACTCCTGGTTTTATTAGTAAATAAACTCCTAATCAGACTAGATAAAACCCAACACATAAGAAACTATAAATTAAATAAAACTCCTTCATGGAAAATAAACCTGTGGCCCACAAGCAGCAATTACTGAATTATGAAAGTATACTTAATTCTAGAAAAATCAAATAGTAATCAACTTACTAGCACCGACACTTATTTTGTCACCAAGTGGGCTTATTGCTTGGTTTTGCTTCTAAGGCTTCCAAAGTGAATCCTTTGTATCCAACTGTACTGGAGATGCGATATTACTAATAATCCATTAAAATGGTAAGACAAAGTGTGATCTGGTAAATTGGTAAGGAATTGCACGATGTACTATTGAAGATCAGCAATTAATCCCTGATTTATCATCTAAGGACCTCACTATGATTAACTGTTTCTTCAACCACCTTCTGCCCCCACTTTCTCTATTTAGTATAGTTGGTTATGTACTTATTTCTCTTCTATGCCAGGTCAGACACTGAGCGACTACAGAGTCTTACAGAAAAACAAGCTCAACAAATTGCTGAAAATACTCTGTACATCAAAGAGTTAGAAGATAGAGAGAGGGTGTTAGCTCAAAATGTGATTATCTATTTTGTCAAGAAATTGGAAGTTTTCTGGGTGAATTCCTAGAGCATACTCTTGCCAATTCTGATGTCAGTTATTTGTTGCTATAGATTGAAGAACTATTGGTTGAAATAAAAGAAATTGACGCCGAGGTTGCTAGATGGAGGGAAGCATGTGAGTTGGAAGTGGAAGCTGGGAAAAATGAAATTATAGAACGTAACAAAGTGGTAAAGGTTTATTTGTCCTTTTGATATAAGTGCTTCTCGATATACTGTTGTTTTGTGTGTTAGTTAGCTATGTAGCCATGCTTTCTTCATTTTATTTTTTGCTAGGCAATTGGAATAAAGGGGATTTGACCCGTGGACATCCCACACTACTCCATACTTGGGATGGGTTAAAGTGCCACCTAGCCAAAGGACCATAGCACTTTCTTGTTTATTAGAGTTTTGCTTCATGTGGCTCATTAGCCAGAGGTGTCGTGATGTGATTATAGTAACTAATGCAATGATTATTTTGCACATGAAGCTTGTAGCCTTTCATGCATTTAACCTGGAAACTTCCTTTATAGTAGAGATGACCAAAGTACATTAGTCTATGAACTTGAATGCTCCCAAATTCCCAATTCCTATGAGAGCTCTGACTAATGCACGAAGGTACAATGTTAGCCACATCACCAACCTTAAGTTGAAATAACATCCTAGGCTAAGGAATGCTTCAATTTTTGACATCGCAATCCAAATATAAGTTCTAAGGGGACTATAAAATGGCTTGGTGCATGCTCAAGCTTCCAAGACAACCATTGTTCCAATATTTTATTTTGTAGAATAGACCCCGTCCCCCAAAAACAATTGCGGAGAAAGTACTTGACATGCCTATGCATTTGCATGGCTCAGATTTTATTGGGTTCTCTATAACAAATAGATGCGATGTGGGGAATATGTAAATTGTATACAAAACAGGGGATAGAGATTTTAATTTGTTGTATGCTAACAATTGGAGTGGTATGTATAAATGCAGGCGTGGATATTCCCCTTTCTTTTAACTTTTGGCGTCATCATTTATTTAGAAGAAAGTAAAAGCATCAAAATAATATTAAAGCAGTCGAAATGGAATAATGAAGTTTTAATAAATACAGAAGATTTGGCAGATGAGCTGAATGCTTTGGATTGGATTTTTATTGTTTGTATTCACTGATTATGAATTGTATAATGCTTCAATTAGGAGGGTGTTGCTTATCCACTTCTGATCTAACAAAAGTTGAATGGTTGATACTTATTTCATATTGTGGTTGAAAATGCCATGTTGAAATCCTATGGTTTTGCTGCATAGGGTGTTTATGTGGTAGGAAAAAGTTCTCTCCGTGCACTCTCTCACTGAGAATGAGTCTTGGTGTTTAACAATGAGATCATCATGGTGTACTCAAGACAGATTCTTATAGAATCTAAGGTTTTCGTATTGTCAGAGGAAGGTAGACAATGGATTTGCTTAACGAAGAGAAGTTGGAAGGCTACAAAAGCACTGATCTTGGAGATGCCCACGGTGAACTAGTTTATTGGAGCCCTTGGGGAATGCTCGACTGGAGATAAAAAGGAATTCTTTGCAACCTCACGAGATGGTAATAGAAGCTACATTGTGCAAAGATGTTCCAATGCTCAAGGTCAATATATGTCACTGGTGGAATATGGTGGTGGTGGTAGAAGGAATTTTTTCTTCATACCTTAAGGAATGGAGGGGAAAGGGTGGAAAAAAATGACGGAAGCAATGAGGGAAGCTTACGGTAGCTTGGATAAGGGGAGAAGGGCTGGTTTCTTAAGGTCTCAATATCCAACACAAAAAGTGCTGATGAACGCTATGCCTAAGTCCTACGCAGAGGTGGTCTGGTCATCGGGGCTTACTGCTGGCAGTGATGAAACAGAAACAAGTGCTCAGACAGAAGCAGCAGCTGCAATAGTAGGGATGAAGGGCAATTTTGGAATTTGGAAGGCTAAGAAGGTAACTGTTGTGCGCTAGGATGGAGACATGCACAGCCTAAGCAAGTTTGCAGAAATAATACTGAAATGGTAAAAGGCCCCCTGACCGAGAGAGGACAGGAAAGGTCTGAAGATCTTCCTCTTCTTAAATAAGATCTGCTATAGTTGAGGAGTCTGGTCAATGTAATGTGGATAAGGCCATGGACAGGGGCCTAGGCCTAGGCTTGAGTCCGCCAAACTTAAGCTTGGACCAAAGTGGGCCGAGACGAAGAAGATTTACTTGGGCATAGAAAGGTAAGGCACCAGCCCAGCCCAAATGCTGGTTGGTTAACCAACCCAGGCCTCCTGTAATGGGCTTGGTGCCCATTATTGGCAAAGACATGCTGACAACCTCCAATCACTAGTCGGTGGCCACAGAAATCATTGTCGGGAGCGGGAGACATGGTGGGAGGAACCCTTGACGATGGGCTGCTAGAGTTGAGGCTGTTGTTGGAGATCAAAGTTGAGAATGGCTATTGTGCAGTAGAAGAGGGTCAGAAGGAGCCGATGGTCACACAGAGTTGAGGCCACATGAGTTGACGTCGCCAACGGCGTTAGAAGCCGAGACAACTCATTTCCGGCGTGTAAGTGGCTCTTGGGTAGAGGAAGACTGGCAGAACGAGGTGGCGACCTTCTCTGCCATAGAGGGAAGTCCCACTTCTGCCTTGTCTGCATTGGAACCTCAAAGGATCACTGAGATGCTGATGGAGGACAACACTAATAAATTGGGTGTTCAGGATACCCAAACCGAGTCGGGCAACTTGGTAATATTCACACCTAGAGTCTCTGAACACAATAACAAGGAGGTGGCAGTAGTAGATGGTATGAATATTGAACACAATAACAAGGATTGACATGAGCCTACCCCTTTGAATTCAATCATTCCGTTGAAAGATTAGACTTTAGCTTCAGATTGGGTTTTACTTAAAGCCAATGAGATTCAAATGTATGATGTAGGACTCCTGTGCATTGGCTTTGAAGATCAGTTTTGGCTCTACTTACTACAATTGAAGCTGGACAGTCTAATTTGGACATGAAATGCCACTCAGACAAGAAGAGGGCAAGGGAATTGAAGTGACTTACTAGTTCGGTGAATTATGAAGGGAGTGCAAGTTGTGGAGGGACAAAGGGTAGGGCAAAATTGGAGGTTTTATGAAGCTCAAATAGTCTTGTGGAATGCAAGTGAATGAGACAGAGAGGTGCACCAAAGTAAAAAATCAGCTTTGTCGATGGAAAGTGAATATGGTATGTTTACAAGAGACAAAAATGGAACTCAAATCCCTTACCATGATACGGAGTTTGTGGAATTGTTGTCATGTATGGTGGTTGTATTTGCCGTTGAAGGGGGCTTCAGGAGGTATTTTGGTATTGTGGGATAAAATGGTGGTGGAAAAGACGGATGAGTGTGTGGGGAGATATACATTGGCTACTTCTTTCAAGAATGTCGAAGATGGTTATCAATGGTCTTTCGCCGATGTTTATGGTCCTAATTCTAATACTGAAAGAAGAGGCTTGTGGGATGAATTGGCTGGACTTTGTAGCCTATGAGATTTTAATGTCACACACTTCCCAAGCCAACGAGTAGGAGGTACTAGCTCTAGTTTAGCAATGGCAGATTTTTTTCCGACTTTATCTATGAGCAAGGCCTTCTAGACATCCCTCTAGTTGATGATAATTTCACATGGTCCAGCAATAGAGAATATCCAGCTTGGTCAAGACTTGATAGATTCCTCATTTTGCCTGAGTGGGAAGCACACTTTCCAGAGCTAATCCAGAAACGGCTCCCAAGGTTGTGTTTGGACCACTTTCCCATTTACATTGATTGTGGAGGCATTCAGGGAGGTAAAAGATATTTTAAGTTGGAAAATATGTGGCTGAAATCAGAAGGATTTGTTGAGAGAGTTAGACAATGGTGGTCATCCTATCTTATATAGGTCAACCCTAGTTATGTGCTGGCCTGCAACCTAAAAGCTCTCAATGGGTACGTGAAAAGGTAGAATGAAATGATTTTTGGAAATGTGGAACACTGAGAAAAGTCCCTCTTTGACGAATTACAAGTTTTGGAGGATGTGGAGGAGAGGGGGTCTTGCAGAAGAAGAGAAGACTCACAAACAACAGGTGACATCAGATATTGAAAGGATGACTTTAATGGAAGAGACTTCATGGTGACAAAAATCAAGGGTTTATGGCTAAAAGAAGGGGATAAATGCACCAAGTTCTTCCGTTGCATGGCTAACTCGCATAGAAGGTACAATGGCATTGAGTCATTATTAGTAGATGGGAGAATTTGT
The DNA here is from genome assembly GCA_011037825.1 of Carya cathayensis. Classification (NCBI taxonomy): domain Eukaryota; kingdom Viridiplantae; phylum Streptophyta; class Magnoliopsida; order Fagales; family Juglandaceae; genus Carya; species Carya cathayensis. The sequence continues at coordinate 42,165 of QGSO01000314.1, read as the reverse complement.
TTGAGATCATGGACCATATTACCAACTTCTATGAACAATTACTTTCGAAGCAATTCTCTTAGAGACCATGCCTGGATGCTCTTATTTTTTAATCGATTGATAACCATGAAACAAGTTGGCTAGAGAGACCATTTGAGGAGACGGAGGTTTGCAAGATAGTGCGAAGTATGGCAGGTGATAAAGCTCCAAGTCCGGGTGGGTTGACTATGCCTTTCTTTAAGGCATGTTGGGAAGTAGTTAAAGATGACATCATGAGCTTCTTCCATGAGTTTCATGAACGAGGTACTTTTGAAAAAAGCCTTAATGCTACCTACATTCATTGCTCTTATTCCAAAGAAGCCGGGAGAGGTGGAGATTAAGGATTTTTGCCCTATTAGCTTGGTGAGTGGAATGTACAAAATTCTTTCGAAGGTTTTGGCTAATAGATTGAGTACGGTATTGGAGAAGATCACTTCCAAGCTCCAGAATGCTTTCATACAATGTTGGCAAATGCTTGATCTTGTTCTCATTGCCAATGAATGCTTGGAGAGTCACATCAAGTTGGGTGTTCCAGGGTTATTATGCTAACTTGACATGGAGAAGGCATATGATCATGTAAATTGGAATTTTTTGTTACACATGCTTGAAAGGTGTGGACTTGGAGGGAGATGGTGCTCTTGGATCAAATTTTGTATATCCACCTAATGCTGCTCCATTTTTGTGAATGGTACTCCAAGGGGCTTGTTTGGAAGCTCAAGGGGATTGAGGCAAGGTGATCCCCTACCCCACTACTTTTTGTTTTCATAATGAAAGCTTTTGGTAAAATGATTGCAAGTCTTGTGGAAGATAGATTTCTATCTGGCTTTGTAGTAGGGGATGCAAGAATTGGCACGCTTGAGATGACCCACTTCCTATTTGCAGATGATATACTCTTCTATTTTGTGGTGCTAGTCACAATCACATTCAAGCTTTGCAGGCTTTTGAAGCAGCATCGAGATGGGAAGTGAATCTCGCCAAGTCAAAATTAGTTCTAGTTGGAAATGTTCAAGTGTTTTGAGCTTTGCCAACATTATGGGGTGCAAAGTCTCCACCTTACCAATGAAGTATCTCGGTCTTCCCTTGGGTGCCTCCCTCCTTCAAGTCACAGTCCATCTGGGACGGGGTGTTGGAAAATATGGAGTGGAAATTGGCAAGTTGGAAGATGATTTATTTGTCCAAAGGTGGTAGAGTTACGTTGATAAAAATTATTCTTTCCAATCTACCTACCTACTTATCTATTTTCCAATACCATGCAAGGTGTTTTATCAGTAGAGAAGTTGTAACGAGATTTCCTAGTTTTTTTTTTTTTTTTTTTT
>QGSO01000314.1:0-40815 GCA_011037825.1 Carya cathayensis | reverse complement strand
ATAGAAGAAGAATTCAAGTTTCACTTGGTGAATTGGGCTACGGTTTGTACCCCAATACTTGAAGGTGGATTGGGAATGCGTAATTTGCTGGCTTTCAATAAGGCTTTATTGGGTAAGTGGCTATGGAGATGCCATGAGGAGAGGGGAGCTTTGTGGAGAGTTATCATAGATTTGAAATGTGGTGGATTGTGGGGAGGATGGTGCTTGAATGAGTTGAGCAGACCTCATGGGGTGGGGATTGGTAACACATCTGAAGAGCTGGACAAACATCCATTGATACACACATTTTGCAGTTGGGGATGGTTCCAGAATTAAATTCTGGACTGATTTATGGTGTGGAGTTAGAGTCTTTAAGGAAGTTATCCAATAATATACAGCATCGCACGAAGACAGGAGGCTTCAGTAGCAGAACTCATGGATCTTTCCAGTGGCTCTCCCCAATGGAATATCACGTTCGTTAGAGCTGCCCAAGACTGGGAAATTGATTCATTTACAGATTTATTTAATCTGACGTATGATTGTAGAGTGAACAGAGGAGCTGATATGATTTTGTGGTCACCTTTTACCGTACAATCGTATTATGAGTCCCTTATGAAACATTCTACAAGACCGTTCCCATGGAAAAACATATGGAGGACCAAGGCCCCCCCACAAGCTCCTTTTTATGTTTGGACAGTTTCATTAGGGAAGATTCTCACCTTAGATAATCTACAGAAATGCCAACTCATTGTGTTGGATTAGTGTTATATGTGCAAGAACAGTGGGGTGTCACATTTATTATTGCATTGTAATGTAGCCATGAGTTTGTGGAATGATATATTTGCTAGGGTGGGGCTCCATTGGGTAATGCCACGAAGGGTTGTGGATTTTTTGGCTAGCTGGCAAGGCATCTGAGGTACCACTCAAATCGTAGCTATGTGGAAGATGACACCGATTTGTCTATCCTGGTACATATGGATGGAGAAGAATGGTCAAAGTTTTGAGAATCATGAATGGACAATGGATGAGATTAGAACTTCATTTTTTCATACTCCACTCCATCGGTTGAATGTAAGACTTTAATGGCATGAATGTACATGATTTCGTTGTATCTTTAGACACATGCATGGGTGTTGCTCTTGTATATGTCCCGTGTACTTGGCTTCGCCTATTTTAATAAAATTCTTATTTACTGAAATAAAAATGCAGGCATGAACCATATGTTTTGTTTCTGTTACATACACTGTTGAGTGCAGTGTTGTTAGATTGGGAAGTTTTAAGCCTGCCTTTTTAAATACCAAAACTCAGGTACTATAATTTTTACTACAACTGTAATTGAAGTTGATGCATCGGAGATCCAGCAACCGAAGTTCTACATTGTATTACTGGTGTGACATTTCTGGAAGTCAGCGTTTTCTATGCGATGGAATCATTAATGTTAACTTTGGTGAATAATGTTAATCTTGATATATGGTATAATTGTGTTTATCACTGAAAATAACGTAATTGCATTCAATTTTAAATGCACTTCAATGGTTAAAGTTACTTGGCTGCTGTCTTTTATCCTTGCAAGAAACCTTGTGCAGCAGTGCTCATGAAGTGCGTCTCCAGAATTTACATTTTGCTCAATTCCATTTACATTTATGTTCGGGTAGGTGGATATTCTTAAGCAAGAGTTGGAGAAAACGAGAGCTGCTTTGGACATATCAAATGGCAAATTGAAGTTGAAAGAAGAACTTGCTGCCACTGCAATGGCTGCCCAGGCTGCGGCAGAGAGGTCTCTGCAGCTATCAGACAGCAGGGCTTCAGGACTCCGTGAACGGATTGAGGAGCTGACAAGACAATTAGATGAAGCAGAGAGTAGGGTGCGGAATAGCCATAAGATAAGGCACGTTTGTTGGCCATGGCGAGCCCTCAAAGTAAATCCTGCTAATGATGCCACTGGTAGAGTTCAGAACGCGAGAAGGATGCTACCGGAAATGCAAGCCTTGCTTCATTATAACTTGTGATGTACCATAGTCATTAGTCCTCACTAGAGGACGATTTGCTTTATTTGAACTGTTCTGTTTTTCTGTTCCCGTGCGTCTTCCTCTCTTCCTGACTTTCCACTTTTACGTTGTGTTTTTACCTTGTCATCCTTTTATTATCCCTCTTCTTTTCTCTCTTTCAAACATGTTTCTGTTAGGAAATCAAATGCTTCTCGAGGGTGTAATGTGCAGTATCAGACTAACCGTATTGTCCCATTATCTTGTAATGTCCAGAAGCCTGCAAATTACTTCTTCTTCATTTTTTTTTCCCCTCTTTTTAAGGGCCGAATAAGGTTTACTTGAATCTAATTTTCTTTTTCCTAGTGTCTTCCACTTCTGTTTTGCTGTGGTCTTTCCTCATGTTTATTTATTACTCTCCCCCTCTGTTTTTCCTTTTATGACCAAATTCTCTATGGAAATCAGCTAGTAATTGGTTGACCACAAATCTTGAATCCGCCATCAGATTATATTTTAGCATTTCATGTCTTCTCCTGCAGCTTCATTCACGACTCCCATAAAAAAAGGGATGAAAATCGAATATGCTTGGTTAATGTCATGATATTCAAACATCTCTCATTAAGGCGACTAGGAACATTGTTAGATCCCAACTTCTGATATATATTTATGTTGCTCTTACGTCAGAACATGATGAGAATTACACGTTACCACTTCCTGGGCTAGAATTCATCAGACCAGCACACTTGACTTGCAGCACGCGCAGAGAGGGATTCACATCTAATGAAAAACGGAGAAGAAAAAAGAAAGCGAATGGAGGAATGGAGAAGGTTGGAGGTGGGGGGAGGGAGAGCTCAAAACAACGCGGGATATTTCAAAGCCCACATGTGATTTTTTTGTCGCAAAACCTGTGCATAGAAAAAGTAAAAAAAAAGGAAAGAAAAAGTAGATACCAGACTACACGATTAGGGAAAACATTTCAAAGGCAACTTCATGTTGCCACTAATCAGAGTACTGTAAAGTTTATGTATCAACAATTAAAATACAGAGAGTCATCAAAATCTCTTAATGTTAGTTAAAAAGCTCTGCAACCTCCTTTTTCATCATGTTCTTTATCTGTGTAGAAAATCAAAGACATACAGTCAAATAAAAACAAAAAAACTTATCCTAAAAAAGAGGAATGAGAACAAAACTACCTGCTTAGCCGAAACTCCAACCTCTTTGAGATCATCAAGCTGTGAAACAAAATTTGATTAGTTCACAATGACAGTCCGGTGCGTGTGTTTGAATAAACTATAGGAACTAATTCGTTTTAAAAAACAAGACAAAACCAAAAACTCTTCATATTGTTAGTGAGTTGAGTTGAGTAGAGATGAGATGAGAGAGTTAAATAAAATATTGTTAGAATATTATTTTTGTTTTGGAATTTGAAAAAGTTGAATTGTATACTATATTTTGTTTAACAGTTTGGAAAAGTTGTAATGATTAAATGAGATGAGATGAGTTAAGATCAACTTATTATCCAAACAAGGTTTATTAGATCAACTTACACTCTTAAAGGGTTCCGAAGATTCTTCACGAAGCTCAAGTATTGAGGTAGCTCTCTTCTCTCCAATTCCCTATGAAAAAACAATGTCAATAAAGTTATAATAAGGTATAGGTTATAAACATTTACAACACTAACGATAAAAATAAGGGCAGCGTTTACATGATTTACACGTAGTAGTGTAAATAAATCATGTAAAAAACAGATACTCCATTTATAAAATTCAAAAGTACCATATACCTTAAGTCTTTTCAAGTCTTCCCTGTTGATTAAATTGAGAAAGGAAATACAAAGGTTAGCGTGTAAAATAAAAAAATTAATAAATGAATACAGAACTGTAAGCGTTTCATATCAATAGGCCCACAACTGTATATGTTTACAACAAGAAAAAGCTTAAATCTGTTTGCAGATAATCGAATCTGTTATTACCGATAGTTGTCCCCTGGATGACTATTAAGTACCCAACTACTCACTTATCTACGAACTCATGATAGTTTTTTAAATTTTATAATATTGGTAAGCTTTTTGCCGAGATATAAATTCATTTTATTCAGAGTTTTGATACAAACATGGGGGCAAACACGGGGGGAAATCATGGTCTGCAGCAAGATTTTTGGCACTGTTTTGCTGCAGCCCGTGATTTGCCCCTTTTTTCCACCGAGTCCCAATCATTTTGCTTCTATTTTCCCTAACGAGATTATTACAAAGATTCCAACGCCCCACGTCTACATTGTAGGACATGAAATCAAATGTTATAGGTCAAAATGTTTTCGCAAAAGGATTTCCTCAATAAAAAGTATAAACATATACATAATCCAAAGAACTTCACTGAAAAAAAAGCATAACAATAAACGGTCATTATTTTGGACACACTTCCCATAAATCATAGAAACTTACTTGTCAGCAGTGTTTAGAAACTTAAGATATTCTTGAACAATGGAGTTCTACAACGAAAAAAATAATATGAGTTCCAATATGAAAGTCAAGCGAACATAAATTAAATGTATTGGAGAAATGATTAGATCTAACCTTCATTCCAGAATTGCACATACTTAATGTCTCCCAAGGACTATGAACATTTGCAACATCCCATCCTTCATTAACAATACTCCAATCCATTATTGGTGTTTTTGGTTCCACAATCTCAGTACACACTTGACCATAAGATGAAGCATCATTCTCTTTTGGCAACTTTATGTGTAATGGAGTTGAAGACCAAAGTGATTTTAAGTTGTTTGATAATTCTCGCAATCTTGCACTTATTGGTGGGGAAATAACTTTATTGACCAATGAACTTTGGTTTTCCTTGTCCATGCTATGAACTGTAATGAAAACGAACACAAATCACAAATGAGTTCTTAATATACATTGATGCACATTGCATGGCTAGCAAATCAGCATTCAAAGATCATATTCACATGCTACCAACCTTGTTCGGTAAAAGATGCTCCATTTGTGCTATTGCTTGCACAAGGACTAGGAGGGATGTCCCCACGGTGAAGACAAACCTTACTAGCCATAAAAACATCCTAAGAATACAACAAAGATTTATTGTTAGAGTTTCATACATGTATTCAAACCATATATTTAATCAAATCACCATATTTGGTTTAGTTACCTTATTTAGTATAGTAGTTTCCATATTGGAAGTTGGTAATGAGAAAGCTTCCTGTAAATGATATAAAAAGCTCCTGATATCAATAAATATGGTAAGATTGTCTTGATAATGGGACGGGACACTAATAAAATCGTACATATCTTTTCTATTATAAAAGTAGGAACTATACCCCTTAGCGCAACTGCCAATGGATTTTTTCCTATACAGGATATCGGTTTACCTCAATCACATCTTTTAAATACTATAATGTACCGAAACAAGATATTAAACTACCAACGATAAAAAACAATTACCACTTCTGAAGGCACTGTTAAATTTGTAACATTTGGAATGCACTTCCCCTGACAAAAAAGGTGATTACATAATCTGGTTTAGAAATAAATAAATCTATTTAGCAAACTTATTTGTTATCAAGTACATTCTACCATAAGATAACAAATCTGACTCACCTCTTCCTGCACCAAAGGTTCATCAGCTGAGTCAATATCTTCCAAGCTGCTTGCCTGCAATGATGCCTATTAGGCTTATTTACATGATGGAAACCCTTTTTTCCAACGTATCCACCAGAACACAAATTTTTCCAAGACCTTTAAAGTAAAGAGAGCTTATTTACTTCCGTTGACATACAAATGTCAGTAGATCATATAAACTAGAATATAAACTAAATAAGTTGCATGCTTCCTTCTAAAAGTCCAACGAATAACCTCAGAATCAGAATGGAACCAGTGAAAGATCCACCGGTAATATATTCAATCATTTGCATGGCACAAAGACAATTGGCAATGCAGCCTAAGCCTCACATTCAAATCATAAACACATTCAAAGCTTGACTAGGAAGCATGAAACTTGACTTTTAAAAAGAATTTTGCATAAAATCCGAATGAAAAGTCAAAAGAATTTTGATTACTCGATCCTAAACACAGTAAAAAATAAAGTACCTTCACAGATTTGGTCAGAAGACTATCTTCATCAAATAGTTTCCTTCAAATAAAAAATAAAATGTTTTTAATTGGATACTCACATATATGTGAAGACAAGAAAAATTACCATGTTTTAACTAAATATAAATATAAACTTTCTGTACATACCTTCCTTTCATTGTGGCAGCCATAACATTGGCTTTCTGTTTGGAAAAATGCACTTGTGAAGCAGTATGTTTCTTCTTCACAATGGTCGGAACACTTCCAGGCGGTCCATTTTTTTGTGAGGAAGACACCATCGGTCTCGTCATACTTTTGGCTTCCTTTGTGAAGCCTGTGACAGCTCGATTAATGCCTCGACAAGATCGAGACGCTAAACTTAACATGTACACAGAATCTTGGCAAGAAGATGGGTTCTACATAAAAAAAATAAAGATAGAAAAATGAAGTAATTAAAAACCAGTTCAGAAACATATAAATAAAATAAACAGCGTGTGACAACCAAGAGCATTACCATGCATGTGATCATCAAAATTCTATTCATCCCATCAAAAGAATCTTTTAACATATGGGTAATTTTGCTTTCCCGGTAAGGCACATGCCTTTCGTTGGCATTGAGTGAATAAATGACATTATACATGGCATAAATGGACTTATTAATTTTGGCACTCTCAACAAGATTTATCCCATCAGTACTTTTTCTTCTGGCATCCTCATAACCTGACGACAAGTGCAGCATAACATCAAAGACGAGTAAAAATCAATACGAATAATATTAATAACAAATTGATGAAAGAGTAATAATCAGGAATGCGCAGGAAAACCTGCCAAGTCAACAAAATTCATCTTGCCGACGAGACGTGTGTCTGAATTTTCAGCAGAAGATAATACATTTACTACTAAACCTCTGTGGCTCCTGCGAGGAAGCTCAATTGCAGTTTTTTGCCCTGATTTACGTGAACTGCACCCACTGAAATACAGTCTATAAAATTCTGCAATGGATCTTATAGGAACCTGGGAATGTTTTTTTAAAAGAAGCACATCAAGGAGTGTTCCAAAAAAATATGTTATTATCGCTTGGTGTAATTTAACAAATAAAAAAACAGCACATAACTTGCCTGGGAAAGTCCTTTATGTTGGATTTTGCCTTTATCTTCCAATATCGAAACTGCTGGTTGCTTTGGATCCAAAAGATCACGAACATGCTCCTGATAAACCTCATAGAAAGAGATAGTAATCGACTTTCGAGTTTGCTCGGCCATAGAAAGAATTTTAGACACGGCTAGCGTAGCCAAACCGGGTTTCCCATCGGAGCCCTTGAAAATTGGATTGTAAATATTAAGTCAACCATACATCCGAGAAAGACAATCAATTAATAAATACTAGGGAAAACCCAGAATCAAAAAATTCTGGGAAACTAAAATCATACCTGAATTACGTAAGTCTTTCCACTACGTCTTCCTCCACAAGCAATAATAGTGGGATTCAATCCCTCAAAAACCTCAAAAATCCAAGGTTTTATCTCTTTCGAAAATATCAAATCATTGTCTTCGTGTTGATCATAACAGTAATCAACATCACAATACTCTTTACAACTGCAAGAGGGGGAAGACAAACTAATCAGCCACCAATAAAACATAACATAATTCTGTGTTCGTTTCTTAAAAGAAAAAAAAAAAGAAAAAGAAAAAAGAAGAAATGAACGGTGAGAATAAAGAAATTTTAAGTTTAAAATTTGAAAGAAATGTTGTTTGCAAAATCTAAAACCCTCAATTCATCTAAGAAAAACAAGATGGTAAATGTTCTCTTTGACCGAAACCTTCGTTCAAGATGTACATCAATAATCGAACCAAAATAATTTCGCCTGTCTCCGTACTCTAAACACTAATATAGAAGACACTCGAAAAAACCAAAAGGTCCCAAAAGAGTCAACAATATAGATTTATTTTGTATAAAAACAGAAGAAGAAACAGTAATATAGTAGTCTACCTTCCCGATTGGTCTGGGAAGAAAATCGTAACACTCTCAGAGGCCTCTCCGTTGGGCTTGTTAACGGAAAACCCCGAGTTAGCTGGATACTCGGTGTGGGTGTCCGTGAAGCCCCGGATTTTGGCTACGACTCGAACTTTTCGACGCGTGATTGCCTTGCTGCGGTCCGATGGAATCGAAGCCATGGAGATACTGAACGGGTGTGGATATGAACGCAGAGAGGGAAAAAGGGGCCAAAGGGTGACTGCGCTGACTGAAATTTCAGAGAAACAAAATGAAAGAAGTCTAGAGGGCGCGCGCTGAGAAAGAGTGGATTTTTTCTTTTTGCCTTTTTTCTTTTTCTATTTTGAGTTAAGATTATTATTATGGTGGGAATAAAGTAGCCGTTGGGGGTTTTCAAAATCCGGCTGACCTGGCGCTCACATTGGGCCGGCATGCCCCACTCTTCCTCGGCACGCCACAAGAATGCTTTTCCAGTTTTCCGTTCAGTATCTGGCGTAGAAATTGATTTTTCGGGCGGTTAGAAGTCAAATTTTCATGCCTGCGATGGATATAGTCATGAATGATATAAATATCATGTGCTTATTTTAAAAAGAATTATATTTATTAATAAAAAATTAATATTTTTACAGAAATCTTATATTTACTTAATTTTTTAAAAAAAATGCGTTAGCGTATTTTATAACTGTAAATATCATTTAACAATTTTCAAGGCTATGTTGGAATTTTTGGACACTTGGAATATCTTATAATTTTGTAAATAATAGTGAAATTATCTATAAATAATAAAATATTTTAAATTAAAATATTTTATAAGGTTTTAAAAATTGAGAAAAAAAATTGAATAAAATTAATATAAAATTATTTTTCAAACATTTTTTAAACTTTTTAAATATTTAAAAAAAATCACAAACTTATTAAAAACACTTCTTTAACCACTGATTAAAAAAAACAAATTGGTAAAATAGTCTAGACTAACGACCAAACTCTCATTTCTCTGTTAAATTTCTATTTGTAGGTAATAAGCATTTCTTATTGAAAATAGTCCATTTGTAGTACCTGTCCATATTAGCTTGTCTAGACTATTGCTAAGATTAAGTGGAATTTTCATGATGGATTCAACTTCTTCTCTTGAGAAAATATCTGCAATCAAAGAATGTCTTCATTGATTATAATCTGAATCTATTAATGCTTGCACTTTTGTATCTTCCTCAAGAATCTTTATAGCACTCTCTACTCTGAATGCAGTGGGATAAGGAAGCCATTTATCTTTCCATATTTTGACATGTTCACCATTGCCAATTCTCCATATCGTTCTTTCTTTTAACAGATGTCTTGTTGTTATGATACTTCTCCATATAAATGATGGTTTGCTACCAACTTTATTCTGAATGAAAGAGACATCAGCAAAATATTTTAACTTTAGAACTTTTGAAGCTAGAGAGTTAGGGCTCTAGACAAGCCTCTAGCCTTGCTTTGCAAACATGGCAAGGTTAAAACTTTCAAAATCTCTAAATCCTAGCCCATCAGCAAATTTAGGTTTCATTTATTTTAGTAGATGAGATTGAATGAAATGTGTTGCGAAAACAAACAAGGTCGGGCTCGTTTGGGAGGTAAAATGAGATGAGTATTTTGAGATTTATGTGATTAGTGTTAAGATGATTTGAGTTATGATTTTTGAGTTAGTTTTTAAGAAGTATTTGGGTCACATGATAAGATATGTTTGGATATAAATGTGAGATATGATTGTTTTAACTTTTTATGGAAGAGAGTGAATCCTACTATGATTGAAAAGTTTATATAATTATGGATTTATATTTTAATATATAAATTAGTTTCGAAAATTGAGAAAAATAATTTAGAAATTACATTATCAATTCAAAAAATTACTTTGTAAATGTGATCATGTAAAAATAAATTTGGTTCATAAAGGAAAATAAAATGGAAATCACACTATTAATTTTAATTATATTTTAACGTGTAAAGTAATTTCAAAAATTCAGAAAAATAATTTAAATATTACATTATCAATTCGAAAAATCACTTTGTAAATGTGATAATGTAAAAATAAATTTGGTTGATAAAGGAAAATAAAACAGAAATTACACTATTAATTACGAATTTGTTTTTATATTTTAATGTATAAAATAATTTTGAACACATTTGAAATCCTATGTATATAATAATTTTTTTAGGAAAATAATATTATATACGAAAATGTCTTATTAGTTATATTATAATGTATATAATAATTCTGAAAATATATTCCATACATTTTTAATTTCGAAAAATTCAGATAAAATATTACTAATGCATTTTGTTTTATATATATGTTAACAGATATCTATAGTTCGAAATGTCATGACATAATTGATTGCCAAACATTTTTAATTAAAAAATTTGTAACATTAATAAGTGTTACATATATTTTTCAAGAACTATGCAAAGTAATTTTTTGAATGGCTTGAGGGTAAAAACACAATTACAATTTCTTATATTGTCTTTCCAAATTTCCCAACTTTATTTTTCCCCAAATTTGAAACATAATTAGAAATTTTAATTATATTTCGTTTATCATTAATGAGAAAATTACTAATACATGCAGCCACGTACGACACACAACAAGTGAATTATTCTTGACAATAAATAAGAATTATTATTCTCAATTACATGTTCATTGCTCAGTCTTATGTGCCCACAAAGGTAATACAATCTCATCCCTCATTGTAGCCATATGTTGGGTTGATTTATTGGACATGTCTACCACATGAGAGGATTCACCCTCGTCATCATTCCCAGACATATTTTCCCTATTAAATCGAAACTCCAGTGTATGTTGAATTAATTCATCATTAGGCATCATTGTTTTAATAATATTATATAGTATACAACATGCAGTAACGATCATGTCTTGCCTGATAGGGCAGTATTTTGAAACTGGTTTTTCATTAAAGCAAATGGGTGTTCAATAATGTTTCGTACAAATGAATGACAACAATTAAAATAATCTTTATATTCCGAAATTGATGCCCACTATAATGATTAGACTGGTGATACATTTCTCTTAGATAGGACAGCATAAAATTTTCTATATAGGGAAACGCTTAATCAACAAGATAATAATAACTTGAAAACATTTATAAATAAATAAAATTACTTAATTGCAAAATAAATAATTTCTATGCAAAAAGCAAAATACAGTGTTTTTCTAATTATTATTTATATAAAATCTACTGAAAAATGCGTGCATCATGGGTTGTTCCCTCCCACCCAATATATACATATGTAAACATTATATTGAAGTCACATAAGCACAAGACATTTTGTGCATTTTGGTTATAACGATTTTTATATGTGTTCCTTAGATGAGCGGGTGTAACAGCTGAAACCTTGGTGCCATCCAGCGCACCAAGAAATTTCTACGAAACCATTATCATATAACACATCCCAATTATAACAATTATATTTATAACATGAATCCAAAAAAACAAAGTACAAAGTACAAATCTCGAAAAGTCATTATCTCAAACTATGAATAATTGTGAGGGTTTCCCGCAAAGTAAGGATGAACTCTAGTTGTATGTGTTGGCCTAATCACAGTCCTCCCTAGTTCATGTAGCTTTCGCGTAATCATCCTTATGTGGCGGTTAATAATTTTGCTTGAATGTTGGAAGTGGTCCCCAATAATACGTTGACCATGTGTATGGCCGACGAGAAGGCAAAATATGCCTAATGATTCCTCCACCAAGACCCTCTTTATAGGGTCCATAAATATAGATTGTTGTAAGACGTCTCATAAATAACGGAATGCGGGCACCTCCATTTGAAACATGTCGATGCAGTTCCGGGGGTATCCATTCAAAACTTCTTGAATATATTGATCCCCCTCTCCCACCCCTAGAGACCTATATTGTGTTGAGGCATTTGTAGCCGACCTCTAGAATTTTGGCATGTCATCCACATCATAAAAACTATGTTCATCTCCTGCAGTGCCAATTCATCGCCACTTGAACTATATATCCCCATTCCTTTGTCTATCTCGCTGTTGTAAGTCATACTTGAGCATGTCTCTTAGATGTCGCTGTTCGCTTCCATTGAATGAGCTTCCTTGAAAGTACAATCTTTGTCCATTCTGAATAACCTTATTGGAGTGCTTCTTGCTGATCTTGATTTGTTGTTGATGTAAAGCACAACTAATGCTTGATTGTGACTTAAGACTCCATAGGTTTCTTTCCTCTTACATTGACCAAACTTGATTTGCAACTCAGTAGGAAATTTTGGAGAAACTATAAACCAGACTTGAATTGTTTTAACTTCCAGTCATTATCACTTTGAATAAGTAAATGATTGAGTAAAAAGGAATTTGAGGAATGTTCAATTCTAATTCATGAATGGGTGAAACTTGAAACTTAGGTATTTGATAAATTGTTTCTTAGAATCCTCTTTTGAAATGCCAAGTATTTTTAGTTTATATTTTTGCCACTTTTATTTTTATGCACTCATTTATCTAGTATCTATATTTTTACTCATTTCTTTTAATTTTACAAGCATTCAGAAATTATTCTGATAAAAAATAGAGAAAAGGTCCAAATCATTCTTCATTAATACACTCCATATCAGTACATAAATTCCATTTTCTTGTTTCTTTTCTTAGTTGTGTAAGTAGCCCCTTTCACAAACACACTCTTCAAACAAACACAACTCATTATATGCTTGCTCTTCATGAACATTATTGTTCATGTGGAAATGACCTTGGAACTCATCCATGTATTACTTTGATAGCTTCTGCACTTGGAAGACAGATTTAGAAAGCCATCAAGGGCCATGGGCTGGGAAGGCCCTCTCCTCTGTTGTTAGTGAGATCTGCTAGCATAGGGGTGGAGAAGGGTCTCCCTGATTGCAGGAATGAGAGAAATGAGGTCTTGGGTGCTGAGAAGCACTTCGAATTTAGAAAGTATCTGTAGCGACTCCACAACCCTTGGGGGGGGGGTATATGTACCTGGTGATGGTGGTCTTTCACCAAATCGATTATGACCCTACCATATTGTAACCAATTAATGCTGTCTAGGCATTCGGATTATTTTTTCAAATTTTCCTATGCAAAATATTGCTTTTGGATTGGAGATATTGAAAGTAAATTTGGATTTTGAAATATGAGATGTCCAATATTATTTTATTTTGATATGATCAAATCAATTTCAATTTTTCTATGATAGTTGGAACGAGGGTACGAAAGAAAAGAAAGATGACTTTAATTGTACATCCAAAAGATTGAGATAAGAAAGTTTATAATGCTAGGACAAATTTTCTTTAACCCAGTAAGAATGATGCAAACTCAAATGATTTGGGACATCCAGACCCAAATTCTATGTTGATTGCATTGAACTAATCTAACAAGGTGAATCTTTGAAAATATGGCTAAAATAAAAAGCTAAATCTTTCTTGCATTGAGGCAATAGAAATTAATTTCTCCTAAATCTTTTATGCAGTTCATTTTTGTCTTCTTAGGAAATATTTCATTTCAAGTTTCGAAAGTGATTATGATTTCTATTTTGGCTAGCTTTTTGATAGGATTCTTATTTACGTACATATTTAATTTTCATGTAATAATTTGGATTTTCACTTTTTTGAAAAATATCGTAATTTGGAATTTTGTAGCTGTTTAAGCCCAGCTTGTGGGTTTCATAAAATAATTTCAAATTTTATCAGTAATCAATATGTTTCAGAATTTTCTCAATGTGTTGCATCTTTTCTCAACCTTAACCCTTAGTTTTTGTTGGTTAAGTAGCTGTCAGGATAATTCTCATTCTGCCTGACGTCAGAAGATCTTAATTCCTTCTGCACATGTCTAGTAGCTACCCCAATCTTGGTGTTCTTATGATTGGGCCTAAATACCATGCATGAGCCAAATTCAACCATATAGGATGAATATTTGGGCTTAGTAACCTCTAGGCACTCAGCCCCAAGTTCCAAGTGATGTGTCCTATCACCAAAGGTTTTTATGCTTTCATTGTACATCAAATTCTAGCTTATTGTTTCCCAAGATTTAGGTAGCAAGAGTATAATTGCTTAGACTTGTTTCTCATCTATCTAATTATTTTTGGTTTCATTGAGTTCGTGGATCATGGATAACATCACTCTAAGATGCTATTTTATCATGTGTTTAGAGCTCATCCTATTAGAATCAAACCTCATGGTCAACTTGCCCAACTTGGTGGCAGAAGTTTCCCTAAACTTCAATTTTAGTGCTTGCCATATATTCTTAGCAATGTTGTACTCCTCGAACCTATCGATAATGTCGTTGTGCATGCTGCTTAACATAGTAAAGCGCACACATCAAGCCAGCTTAAGCCAATTGTCAAAGTCTTTGTCATCCTTTTGGTATTGTTATGAATTCCCTTTCTCAAGCTTAATCAGAGAGTGAGTTAAGACCTCTCTCTCTCTCTCTCTCTCTCTCCTCAGGCTTTCCCTCTCACTAAGCCCCCCTCGCTCTCTCTCTCATTGAGCCCTCTCTCTCTCTTCTCTAGCTCTCGCTTTCCACAAGATTCAAGTCGGGCGATGGGTTTATTTTTCCTAGAGCGAGGAACATGGGTAGGGGAAGGCTAGGGCTGCGAACTTTGACGTGGCGTGATGTGCAGTTTAGAAAAATTGGACTGGCTGCTAAATATAATTTCTCTTTTTAGTTTGTTTGTTAAGTCTTTTTTGTCTTCATTTTAGGGTTTTAGGGCTTTTTCATTATCAACAGGTTTCTATGTCTAGTTGACCTATGTAAGTTTTATTTAATTAATATATATATAAATATAATGTTAAAAATTAGTTTTTATCTTTTTTAGATGAGGCACTTTGGGTGGATATTTTTTTTTTATATTTTTAAAAAGTTGAGGAAACTCTATTGTGGGGGTAAGCATTGTTTGATTGGTAAAGTGATCTCAGAGAAGCCAATCCCTTTCGATGTCTTTTGAAATACCATGTAGAAGATTTGGAAGGTAGTTAGGCCTTTAAGATTTTCGGAAATTGGTGCAAATATGTTTATCTTGGAGCTTCAGTCATTTGAGGATTTACTGAAAGTTAAACGTGGTTGTCCTTGGATGTTTGATAGACTTTTAGTGATCCTTTAGGAATTTGAAAGTTATAAACCTATTTAGGATATGAAGTTTGGCAAGAAATTTTTCTAGGTACAATTCTATAATCCCCCTTTGAGTGGCATGAATAAATTAGTAGGGAAGAGATTGGGCTTTGCTCTTGGTTCTTTGCCATTGGGTGGTGTTGATCAAAATGGTATAGGATGGGGAAAGTATCTAAGAGTTTGAGTTTACTCGATCTTTGTAAGCCAGTGCTTCGTGGTCTTATCGTTAACGTTGGAGTAAGTAATATATGGGTAAGTTGCAGGGATGAAAGGTCATGAAAATTCTTTTTTTTTTTTTTTTTTTTGTGGTGTATTCTCCATGGATCAATTGGTTGAGTTCCCACAATGCCTATGCATTCTTCTAAGTCAAACTCTTCCAATATGGAGTTTGGCTTAGGGTTGTGCAATCTACTACGATACACTTAGTTATGACTAGGATAATTGAGCAATTAAAGGAGGACAAGTTTCAACTGAAGATAGTGGGTGGTGAGTAGTTGACCACCGGGGGTATGATAGTTTAGAGCAGTTCTTAGATGACGTAGAGTTTGGTCTCAAAGGGGGTAGGTATGACAGTTATTGGTAGTTCGGTGTTTACTAAAAATTAGGGACAATTAGATGAAAATATTCAAAATTTGAATGCTTGTATTCAAAAAATAACTGACCATGGGGAAAGTTCTAGGGGGAAACTGTCATATGTTTTGGTATATATTCAATATGGATTGGAGGATACTAGGAAAAATGTTAAGAACCACAAATATGATGAGGCTGGTAAAAAATTGTTAGATGATCTTGTTGTACAAATGTCCTATATGGGGCATATTTCTAAAGAATAGGGAAGTAAGATAGAGAACTTGGATTTGGAAAAAGATGATATAAATGTCGGTGATGTGGGTGCTGTGGAAATAGGGACAACGATCACACGATCATGTAAGAGAAGGGCTCGCCTAAACTCCACTAATTATAGTTCTAATACAAGGTTTGTTACTCAGTCACAAATGAAGATAATGGACATGGTAAGGGAGAGAAGCCAGTCCAATGAAGAAATAACTAATGGTTGGAAACTGAGGAAGAAAATCATTTTTGATGAAACAGTGGAGGCGACTTGCCAGCATTGTCGACCATTATGAATATTTTAAGTTAGAATTGTCAAGGACTCGATACTCCTCGACATGTTCGGGATCTTCATCAAATGGTGAAGGAATTTAGTCCTGACATTCTATTTCTAGTGGAGACTAGATCTCATAGAACTAGAATGGTTAAATTAAAGCATAAATTTGGTTATGAAAACGTCTTTTCTGTGGATAGTGTTGGTAGCAAAGGAGGTTTGGCTTTATTTTGGAAAGAAGGAATTGATTTAAGTATCCAAAGTTATTTCCTGCACCACATTAATGCTAAAATTGTAGATTTTGGTGTGGATAACACTTGAAAGTTGATTAGCTTCTATGGATACCCAGAGGTTGGGTAGAGAGAGAAAGGATGGAGATTATTAAAAGCACTGAAATCTTGTGATCCAGTACCATGGTTATGTTTTGGTGACTTTAATGAAATATCATGTCAAGCTGAAAAATATGGGGCAACATGGAGATCTCCATTACAAATGGCAAGTTTTCAACATGCCTTGAGTTTTTGAGATTTGAGTAGTCATAATGATAAAGGACCAATGTATACTTAGTGTAACAATCGAAAGGATGGAAATTTCACTAAAGTAAGATTGGATAGAGTGGTGGCTAATAAGAGTTGGCATTCTACTTATCTAGATGTTGAGGTAAGTTTATTACCAGCAAGGAGTTCGAATCACTTTTCTTTATTGATGAGGTTGACTCATTTGATTGTTCATACTAAAAAATATAAGCCTTTTAGGTTTGAAGCCAGTTGAGCATTATCTGAACAATATACCAAAATTGTTGATAGTGTATGGCAGTCTGGACAAGTCACAACATAACATGGATCACATACAATAGTTTCACCATCATTTGCACCAATACAAGGCACAATTAAAAAGGTGAAGTGTAGTCAGTATAGGGAAGAAAATCAAAGACAAAACAACACCATTGTCATTTTGGTATGAGAATGGTGATGCTTACGGTGTGGAGGAAATGCAGCAGGCGCAAAAAGACTTAGATACTCTTTTAGAACAAGAAGAGATTGTATGGAAACAGCGAGCAAAGCAGCATTGGTTAAAGGATGGGGATAGCAACACCATGTACTTTCATCAGTGTGCTAGCCAAAGAAGCAAAGTTAACCATATAGGCTATGTGGAGGATGATAGGGGTTTTTCATATGCTACTCAGACTGATATCAGTAAGGCTTTCATGGAACACTTCAAATCTATCTATGAAGCTTCGAATCCTACATGTATTGAGGATATTCTTTAGGATTTTAATATAAGGATACCATCAGTTTTTCAAGGTGAATTGGAGAAAGCTTATATGGCTGATGTGGTCAAGAAAGCACTTTTTCAAATGGATTATTTAAAATCCTCTAAACCTGATGGTTTTTTAGCATGCTTTTATCAGAAATATTGGCACATTGTTGGAGATAAGATAATATATTGGAGGCCTTTGAGTCGCTTCATCTATGTCAACTAAGTTGAAAGGAAAGGAGGGTTACATGGATTTGAAGTTGGATATGAGTAAGGCATATGATAGAATGGAATGAATTTGTATTGAAGCTGTTTTACTAAAGATAGGTTTTCTTGGTAAATGGATAAGTGCAGTTATGATGTGCCTAAAATCTGTTTCATACTTCGTGTTAGTAAATGGGATGCCAAGTCAAAAAATTTTTCCTTTTAGAGGACTTCGTCAAAGGGATACTATTTCTCCTTATATATTCATCCTTTGTGCTGAAGTACTTAGTTATGCTTTGACCATTGCTGGACAACATGGTGATCTACATGGATTTCCTATTGCAAGAGATAGTTTTAGGCTAAATCATCTGTTCTATGCATATGATAGTTTGATATTTTGTAAAGTTTCAGGGAAGGAATGGTGGTGTTTGCATACAGTGTTAACTAAATATGAGTTGGCATCAGGACGAAAGCTAAAAAGAGATAAGACAACACTTTTATTTAGTAAGAATCCCAGAGCTGAGGCAAAAAATTATTTGAGCAGTGTTATTGGTGTGCCAACAGTTAGATGTCATGAGAAGTATTTGGGGTTGCCTGTCATGATAGGGAGGGGTAAAGCATGATCCTTTAACTACATATTGGATAGAGTATAGCAGAGAGTGAGTAATTGGAAACTAAAACTTTTGTCATAGGCACGTAAGGAAGTTCTTATAAAAGCTATTGTTCAAGCCATCCCTATAATTCCCATGAGGTATATTGCAAGGCATAACTAAGATGATCCAAAATTTTCGGTGGAGTTATAAATAGTAGGATAAGAACATTCACTGGATAAATTGGTCAGTTCTGAGTAAGATAAAATGGTTTGGGGTTTGGGTTTTAAAGATTTGAAATGTTTTAATAAGGACCTCCTAGCTAAACAAGGACGGAGACTACTTCAGAATTTGACTTCTCTTGTTGCAAAAGTTATGCAGATGAAGTATTATAGACATAAAGATAACCTGCAATCTAGTCTGGGATGTTAGCCTTCATATGCTTGGAGATCAATTCAGGGGGCTAAGAGCTTATTACAAGAGGGGTTGACTTGGAGAATAGGTAATAGAAGATCAATGTCTATATGGAAGGATAGATGGGTTCCTAAACCTTGGACTTTTAAAATTCAGACTCTACCTACTAAGTTGCCCATCTCAGCAAAAGTTCATGAATTGATAGATATTGATAACTGGAGGTCGAGTGAGACTATGGTAAAAGGTATTTTTAGTGCAGATGATGCTAAAACTATATTAAAGATCCATCTTGGTATGATGTGTAGAGAAGATAAGTAGATATGTAAGTACACACAACCTAGATTATTTTCTATGAAGAGTGCTTATCATGTGCAGAAGATGATTAATGATAGAAGTACATGTGAATCTTCCAACAACTTAAGTTGAGACATGTTTTGGAACTAACTATGGAATCTACCTATTCCAAAGGTATTACAAGTCTTTATTTGGAAAGCATGTTATAATGGTTTACCAACAAGAGCCAATTTAATGAAAAGGAGGGTGCTTACATATGATCTGTGTCCAATATGTGGTTTGTATTATGAAGATGTGACTCATGTCCTGTGTAATTGTGAGGCAGCAAGGGATGTTTGGAGTCTTGACTTTATTAAGATATAGAAGATGGGTGCTTGGGGTTCGGATTTTCTATCCGATATGAAACATATGTATGAGATTTTAGATCAATAAGAGTTTGCTCAAATGGCCATGATCTTGAGAAAGCTATGACTCAAAAGAAATGTTGTATTATATAAGCAATCTTTCCTTCATCCTACAAGTCTTGTTTGGCAAGCTAGGAAGAAGTCTTAGGAGTATTAGAGAGCCAAGATAGAAAAGGTACCCACATCAGTTGTAGACATGCTGCACAGAAAGGTTAGCTACCACCTGACAGGTCATGGGTTAAGGCAAATGAGATTTTGTAGTTGACAAAATACATTCCCGGATAGGTATTGGTGTGGTAGTCATGGATTTAAATGGGAAGTTCTTGGTAGTCTTGGGTGAACCTACTGTCTTTGGTGCTAACTCCACCTCAGCAGAGGCTAGAGTTGCATTGAGTGCATGTGTGTTTTGTTCTGAGATGGGATTTGATCAAGTGATGCTAGAAGGAGATGCTGAGTTAGTGGTTGATGTAGTAAAGAAATCTGAGGAGAACTTCACCAAGTTTGGGCACATTGTAGAGGAAACCAAGCAAGTCCTAAATGAGTTAGATGATTGGCAGATTTGCTATGTAAAGAGGGGTTTTAATCAAATTTCTCATGTACTTGCTAAGGATGCTTTACTTTGTTTGTTGAATAGTGTAAATTTAGGGTCTGTACCAAAGTGTATTAGATTATGGAAAAATGCTTGTTGAAAGTGGCCTGTGCAAATGGCACGCAAACTGCTATTTAATAATTTTTTTCTAATTTTTCTTCTCCCTCCCTCTCTCTATTTCATTCCCTCTCTCTCTATCTTTTTCTTGATCTCGCCAACCATGGTTAAAAACTTAAAAAAGCTTGCTTCACATTGATCGAGTCTTTAGCACTTGTTTGAACGGGATTCCAAGCTCATCTGCAAATGCCTTCGCTGTTTGCGTGTCCACAACCTTGTTCTCAACCAAATCACACTTATTCCCAACTAGAAGGTTGCATACACTTCCATTTGCCTATTTGTCAATTTCCTTCCACCAATGCTTGACATTGTTGAAACTCTCAATCTCAGTACAACATTGCTATGTACAAGCGGGATGGGTAATCGGACTGTACGGAAGAGTTTATGTAGAATTAAAAAAAGCAAAAAGGACAAAAGCAGATTTTTATTTCTCTTTCTTCTTCCGTTTCTTCTTTTCTCTCTCTTTCACTTTTTCCTTATGATGTATTATCCCTTTTTTGGAGTGGGTTAACTGGTGCTGAAGGCAAGCTTCTCTCTCTCTCTTAGTTTTTTTTTCTTTGAGTCTGAGTCGTTAAGCCATAAGGACTCCTTTGTAGGAAAAATCTTGTTTGCCCCTCATATTCGCGGATGATTCCTATGTTGACAGCTACATAAGTATCATTGGAGTTGATTTTAAAATCAGAACTGTGGAGCTGGATGAAAAGCTGATTATTCTTCACATTATTGTCTATGATGTTATGATGAAAAAAGCTGTTTGCACTCGGAAGGTGTAACCCCCGCATACACTGGCCCTTCACGTGGATAAATGAAATGCCTAGTTTCCTGTGTTTAAATCAGCCGTTGCGTTTAAGCTCCAAACAAATCAAATTTAAATGCTCTCACTCTTTTCTCTTTGGCTCCCTTCCCTTTGGACAACCCATGAGCAGATTCAAAGGCAGCACGATCACTCCTCTTTGGACAACCCACGAGTAGCATCGCAGTCATCAACAAGTAAGTTTGATCTCTCGTCTTCTCATTTTCTTCTTCTCACCAACCCCACGAAACCCTAACCCCAACCCCAACCCACCAAGGACCAGAGAAGTTAAAATTTCTCTATTTATAGTGTTGATAATGCAATTTTTGGCTCAATTTCCTTTGTATGTGTAGCTAACATTTGGCTCGATTTCCTTTGTATTCTGCCTAGGTTTCTTAAGAAGTGCTTAATATCACAGTTTATGGGTCTAGTTCCAGTTGGTCGTGAGTGTTTGATTATTGCTTATTTTTTAAAGAAAGCTAACTCCACCTTTTCTTCCATAATCTCAAACCCTAAAACATCTAATCGAAAAGACCATCCTTTTCTTTCATAACTCCACCTTTCCTTCTGTACATAAAGACCATCCCAAAACCAGTTTCCTAATCTGATATATATAGTAATTTTTTCTCTCTTGATAATTAATCGAATATTTTATTGAAATACATTTTTTTATAGGTAATTTTATTGAAAATCATAAAAGGCATAGCCCAAGTAAACATCTCTCATATATAGGTAAAAGTCAAAGCTTTGTTCTAGAGCTACATTATTCTCGTTTGTAGCCAAATAAACTAAAATCTTGTGCTTGGTTGAGCAAGGAAATGCCTTAGCTATAAACATGGCTTAGACATGTGAAATGAAATATGAGTTTGTATGCATCTATTAATGTTTAATTCTCATTGATAGCTAAGTGCCTCTGGCTGCACCTAATGGTTGTTGAGAAATAGCATTTGAGACTTTTTTGGCAGAATTTTGCATCACCTTTTAACATTGTAATTTTAAATCTTATCTCATTTGGAACAACATGCTTTGATGGTATCTGTTACAGAACAAATTCCCAAATATTTTCTTGAGAAGAGTCAAAAGATCTAGTCTATTATTTTCCTTTTTATGCCAAACCATGTCCTGTTTGGCAAAAACAAAATACCTTGATGTCTCATCTCAATGTGTTTTAATGTTTTGACAAAGATCTCAACAAACTATGCATATCAGTTGGATTATGGGGGTACCCTTGTACCAGAGTTTCCTTGAGGTTTGAATATGTCTTCTTCTTCTTCTTCTTTTTTGTTTTTGTTTTGTTTAATCGGTTGAGGTTTTGAATATGCTAAAGCATTAGGAGGCAAGTTTTCTAACTATGGTGTAAGATGGTTTTCCTTCAAGTCAGCTGTGCATCAGGTGTAATTGTTTGAAGATTGTTTCTATGAGATATAACTTAACAGGAAAACTTTACTCAGCCCCCGGTTTTCCAAACGCACTCCACACTCCTGACGTGGCCGAACCCGGTCCGAGGCACATCACGGGTTAGTGAAATTGAAACCCTCACTGCTTCATTCTCCCACTTCTCCCTCAGATCTCTGCTCCTCCTTCTCAGACCTCTCACTCGAAGCTTCATTCTCCTTCTTCGGCATGGCATTTTGTGCCCAAAGGCCAAAAGGACTTACTGCAACATAACCCCTCCTCTTGCGTCCTTCGCTGCTCTCTCTTGCTCACACATATCGACGTTTCGACGGTACGAGCCTTTGAAACCCTATTTCTACGTTCCCTCTTTTCTCTCTCTATCTCTTTCAATCTCGTCGACAGTGTAAGGCTTTATATTGGTATTCCTACTAGGGTTCACGGATTGCTGCTTAATGTACTAGGTTTAATTCAAAGTTTACTTTTTCCGATTCATCAGAATAAAACAGATCTTATCCAATCTGAAAGCATAAGTGGTTTAAAATTCCGGAGTCCGTTGTCGATAAGTTCTTAAGCGATTTACTAAAATTTTCAATTTTCCAATTACGTATCAACCTTTGCTGTATAATAATAGTTTGCAAAGATGGAATAATGGGCCTTTGAGTACCTGGTTATTGACGGACACATTGCATTCTTTGTTTGATCTGGTTTCTTTTTCTATTTCAGTTTCGGAACGGAAACATCAAAGGAAAGGACAAGGGCATGAATTCATGAGGCAAAGGAATATAAAAAATGATGCAATAAAACTTACAAATTTAGAACATTGAGTATTTATTCGTGCTGCAGCTTTTTTTTTTTTTTATCATCACTGGCGAGGAATTAGTTTCTTCTTTGGAAATTGAATGAATTATTAAACAATAATTGAGGTAGTAATTTGCTTGAATTTTGAGTACATGGATGCTTGCTTATTCTTTTTCCTTGCACTAGTGTTCTTACCTTGGTGTTTTTTGCTCCTGTATATCTTGAGTGACCATTCTCTAATATTGGTGATGTAGACTTCATTAGAGTAGAGTGATTTCTTCTTTACTTCTTCTAAAATGCCTTATTATATAAATAATATGTTTTCCTTCTTTACTATAAAAATCTACTGGAATTGATGTCACTTTTGTCTCTATAGGATCCTCTGTCTTTGGTCAGAAGGCTTCTTTTGGAGGGTTTGGATCCACTTCTACTCCAGCAAGTCCCTTTGGAAGCACAAATCAACAATCACAACCAGCATTTGGGAGTAGCATATTTGGTTCCTCCTCACCATTTGGTGCAACAAGTCAGTCTGCGTTTAATGCAAGTAGCACCCCTGGTTTTGGTGCTACAAGCACTCCTACATTTGGTGCTACAAGTGCCCCTACATTTGGTGCTATGAGCGCCCCTGCCTTTTGTGACGCCCCCAAATTCCGCTTGGGATTGAACGGACATTTGAATCGTCGAGACATGCAACACAAGGTTACCTGCCCCCGTTCATGATAGATAAGATGCAATGTTCCTAACATGCATCTAGCATTATGCAATATTCGCAGCGGATAATTTTTCTCTTTAGCAAAACTATGCACCAAACCAAAAAATATCCCAAATACTTGAAACATATTTCATACATAAAGGCATACTAAAAAGCGTGATCACCACACTAGTCTAAAATGGTTGTGATCAAAAGAATACTTGAGATACAACTCCAAAAGTACAAGTATTAACCTAAGTTAAATACTATACCATCATCAACATCGCACCGTGGCCTAGTCGACCGTATTCAGTTGGTCAGATTCCAATTCTCCTTTGGGTCCTGTAACAAGATCTACCATTCGGGGGGAATGGTAGTTGGGACTACCACAGTGAGATTTGATTACAAATCTCAGTAAGTTAACATAAAACTCACACACAGGTTAAAAATGCATGCATGGCAGTAAAAGCATAAATGCATAATTATAGTCATACATAAACATAGTATAACTTGACATATAGCATGACTTAACCAGAACTTAAGCGTGAACTGAACTTGACTTAACATGGCATGAACTTAAGCTTAAAACATAACATGAACAAACAACATAACATGAACATGAAACATAACATGGACTTGAAATATAGCATGAACGTAAACCTGCATAACATAAATAAGAACTTGAAAATAACATAAACTTGAACATAACATGTACGTGAGTATAACATAACATGGACTTGATCTAAAACTTGACTTATCATGTATTTGATCTGAAACTGGACTTAACATAAACTTGAAATCTTATTCAATTGTCTTGATTAATAACGTGCGTTAATACGTACTCCACAGTTGTTGTGGCCCTACGTATTCAAGTAACATAAAACATAATACGTACTCCACAGTTGTTGTGGCCCCACGTATTCTACATGTCACAATTGCTGTGTCTCATGTAGTGTATGCTCCACAGTTGTTGTGGCCCCATACTTCATGCTCCACAGTTGTTGTGGCCCCATGAATACACATAACATAAAATATAATACGTACTCCACAGTTGTTGTGGCCCCACGTATTCTACATGTCACAATTGCTGTGTCTCATGTAGTGTATGCTCCACAGTTGTTGTGGCCCCATACTTCATGTAACATAAAATATAATACGTACTCCACAGTTGTTGTGGCCCCACGTATTCTACATGTCACAATTGCTGTGTCTCATGTAGTGTATGCTCCACAGTTGTTGTGGCCCCATACTTCATGTAACATAAAATATAATACGTACTCCACAGTTGTTGTGGCCCCACGCATTATAAGTAACATAAATATAATACGTACTCCACGCATTATAAGTAACATAAAATATAATACGTACTCCACAGTTGTTGTGGCCCCACGCATTATAAGTAACATAAATATAATACGTACTCCACAGTTGTTGTGGCCCCACGCATTATAGTAACATAAAATATAATACGTACTCCACAGTTGTTGTGGCCCCACGCATTATAAGTAACATAAAATATAATACGTACTCCACAGTTGTTGTGGCCCCACGCATTATACGTAACATAAAATATAATACGTACTCCACAGTTGTTGTGGCCCCACGCATTATAAGTAACATAAAATATAATACGTACTCCACAGTTGTTGTGGCCCCACGCATTATACGTAACATAAAATATAATACGTACTCCACAGTTGTTGTGGCCCCACGCATTATAGTAACATAAAATATAATACGTACTCCACAGTTGTTGTGGCCCCACGCATTATAAGTAACATAAAATATAATACGTACTCCACAGTTGTTGTGGCCCCACGATTATAAGTAACATAAAATATAATACGTACTCCACAGTTGTTGTGGCCCCACGCATTATAAGTAACATAAAATATAATACGTACTCCACAGTTGTTGTGGCCCCACGCATTATAAGTAACATAAATATAATACGTACTCCACAGTTGTTGTGGCCCCACGCATTATAAGTAACATAAATATAATACGTACTCCACAGTTGTTGTGGCCCCACGCATTATAAGTAACATAAAATATAATACGTACTCCACAGTTGTTGTGGCCCCACGCATTATAAGTAACATAAATATAATACGTACTCCACAGTTGTTGTGGCCCCACGCATTATAAGTAACATAACATGTCTTATCTTTCTTAATGCATGAGATATTATTTAATATCATATACTTTTCTAACATAGCGTATACTTGTAAATGGCACAATATGATTTAATTATAAACATTTCATGGCATACATGTATCATATGGCATACTTAACATGGCATACTTATAACATACAGCATTGTATGACAGAAAAGATTGTGTAACAGATAAATATTTATGAGAGATTAAATCATACGTAACATATAAACATGTAATGACATAGCATGACATGGCATATACGATAACATACATACATAAATTGTAGTTCCCTTACCCATCACACATACACAATAAACTGATAGTAAGTTAGAGGCTAACTTACCTCGATCGTCGCGTTCTATGAGAATAGAGCGCGAGACACGAGGAACTGCACAACAGCTGGAAGAGGAACACTCAAGTCCTTAAGATTTTCACTTCTGAACTCAATTGCCATATTGTAAGCACTTGCAACACCACGGCCAACTTGAGGTTTCACTATACTCGGAAGAGATAAATTGACTTCAGAAAGCCTTTGCACTAAAACAAGTTCATTAAAATTATCAATAACAACCAAACAAACAACTCATTTCTCAATCCATATACTCTTAGCCATAGTCAACCACAAGATGACACCAGTCATCCCGGACTATAATCCATATCATCACTGCTTCGGGACACTGTCATACAGTTTCCCAACATTACACCATACGCTCCACACTTCTCTGCTACGCCATTCAACCCTTCGTGACACGCCATCCGGTGTATCACGACTTAGTACAGAGTACACTCACGTGAACTCTCTTCCATTCACACTACAAAACCCATCACTGCGATACACGTCTCACGGTGCATCGCTACGCGACACGGAGTACGCGCTACGCGTACTTCCTTCGCTACAACACTCATCAACACGATGCACATCACACGATGCATCGCCATACCACACGGAGTACACTACATGCGTACTCCCTTCCTTCTACGACCCACATCACTACAGCGCATGTCGCGCGGCGCGTCGCTGCATTACACAGAATACGCTACACGCGTATTCTCTTCACACAACCCGCCGTATCACATCTACGGCATCCATCTCACGCCTATACTTCACAGCACAGTCCACAAAACTACAAAATCAAGCCTAACACTTCACAACCACATTTCGTTTCACAACTACGCAGCGAACTCCACAAACACTAACTACACAGTCTACAGCCAACCAAATCAACTATGTTAAACATAAATAACTAAAGATAGAGGGTTAAGACAAGAGAGATGTGATTGCTGTCGGGAAAGAATCCAAAACTGATAATTTTAGCGGGCTGTTACACCTTTGGTGCTACAAGCACGCCTGCTTTTGGTGCTATGAGCACCCCTGCCTTTGGTATAGAGAGAAACAAAATGTCAATTCTTCATTTGGACAGATATACTTCAATCTGTAGTATTTGAGAAAATCTTGACAAAAGAGAATGAAGTTCGGAAGAGGGAAGATGTTATATTGTTGCATGAGTATGAAGCTCAAAAAGAAAATGACAAATTAATAGAGACAGAATATGCTTCACAAGCAAGAGGTCGAACTTCGAAGAATGATTGTAGATAATAGGATTGTACGTATATTGTTGTGTCTATATTGGGTTGTATCTCTTGTAATAGTTTTTGGTTGGTTTTGAATGTAGATGTATCATTTTAGTTTTAAATGTAAATAGAATGATCGGATCCTAACATGTATGATATATTATCTATGAATTATATTATGACAACTTATTATGGATATTAGGTTCACTTTTCTGCATGTGTAGTTGGCATCTTACATTTTGAATCATAATACTTTGCTATTAGGTCTCCATCCGTGAAATATCTTCACATACAATTGATGAATCATCACATACGTCAAGTGCGTTCCCCTTATCAACTTTTCTTTCTTCAATTTTTATTTTTTTAATCTTTTTCCTTTTACATTTTTTAAAATTAAGTGGTCTAGCTTTAGAAGCTAGCATCACTAACTCGCCCAAATTCATTTGGGATTCTATGAAACCAAATTGAAGCATCATACATCCAGTCAATCTGAATCATATTGGTATTTAAATGCTCTGACTAATAGACTATAATAATGTAGTTAAAAATAGTGAAAATATAAGCCATATTACACATTATCTAAATGCTTATTGAACCCATGCCATCACCCTCCAGGTCATACATCCAGACCATTTGTTAGAAAGTCCACAACAGAGGACATAATCAATGGGTGACTTCATGCCTTTAGCCTGTAATATCATAGACATGGAACATTCATGAAAGAACTTGCCTCATATATTTTCATTTGCAAGCAATACAACCTTAATTAAAGCACTACAAAAAAACTCTCAAAGTATTCTCCACTTTATATACAAATTTATTTACAAATTTCTCAATTGGATTGTATCTATGGTTACTTCAAAATTCATCAGTTATACAAATTCTTTACCACCAATCAAAATAAATCAAGTGGTTATACATTCCTTTCAACTTCTAATACATAACAATCTCGCTAATGCCCACTTTGTATGCTCTACCATAAGCTCCAACATCGACATCCAAAAGTTAAGACACATCCCAGAGAGTTGATCAAGATCAAAAAGCACCCATTTGCTTCTGCATGATATGATCAAGAAGATAGTAAATGCAAATAGAAACACGTTTCAATTCCTACACATATATAATAAAATTTCATAGATATTTAGACTTTCACAAATATAAAAAGCACAGTGGATGCGAACGCAAGCTTCTAAATCCCAAGAAATAAAAGATCTGTTTCATTGGCATGTTATGTTTGACTTTATATGGGTCCGACTTGGAGATAAAATTCTCTACTCCCCACAATTCAGCTACGTGTAAATGAATTCACAAAGCTTGCTTCAAATTTCAATGCAAGACACATATCAATAAGAACTAGGATTTTGGTTGTGTTGCTAAACCAGGGGCAAGGAGTAGAATAGTCCTAAAAACAATTGCGGAGGAGAAGGTGAACCTCTATTTGGGCCAACCTATCCGGCAGGTACACCTCCAGCTACCACTGTGGTCAACAACGTGTTAAGCATAGAAGGTTGGGAGATAAATTATTATAACAAAAGGAATAATTGATATGAAGGATAAATAAACAAGACCAGAGTACATAAACAGGGATTTAATTATGACATAGAAGGATAAATTTTGGTGGATTTATGACACTGACAAAATGGCAATTTATTTTATTTGAACGTTTGTTTGTTGTGCATACGCAAAGACACAAAGTCCATTCATTGGGATTAACAAAAAGATATTGCACAATATAGTGGGTAATGAAAAGTGAGAGCTAACCTTCGAATAATTGGAGGACAGAACAGAGAAAACAAGAAACTAGTAGCCAACATATACTGCAGCATTCACTATGTAGCAGTCATCATTATTGTCTCCCATTTCTTCCACATGAACGCCACTTGAGCATATAAGTCCACCGTCCACAACTTCAAACTTGATAATTTTCCCACTGCAATATTTATATACATACTATAAGAAAGTGGAAAAGAGAATATTTATTCAAAATGCTCTTTTGATAATATGCCAATGTGTTAGACTGTAAACAAGACAATTGTGTTATTTATCAATTACTAGGAATTGTGTCGTAGAAATGATAATATCTCTAGTACCCTACTTTCGCATTTGCTATAGCATGTGGATGTTAGGCAAACTATTGCTACCTATGCATAGACCCTCCATCCTGATTGCAAGACAAATAAAAACTATTAATTTGAAACAAACCAAAGCCATTCCACCCAATTACTACTCCCCAATTCAACCCATGCCCTGAAGTGCAGTATAAGCCAACAAAGCACCACCATAATCCCCACCCTTCCCCCCTCCCGCTTATCTCAAACAAACAAACAGAACCTCAAGCCATGCATCACCATCAATGGCGTAAAGCAACACCAAAACCTTCTTGCATACCTGAAACCATTAATTAGAAGAAGAAGAAAAAAACAAAAAAAGAACTTCAATCCAGTATTGTTAATGCCATATTGTTGTTTCTAACAACAAATAATTGTGGATGCTTTAGTTCTTCAAGAATTTGAGACCATGCTTATGAACCTTATACCATTTGTGTTTTCCCCTTCCAACCAGTCCCAGCCAATAAATCTCGCTCATTTCAGATTTTATCAACAAACAAAAAATCAGTGGCATACATACAACATCAACAACCCAAAAACCCCACAAAATACAGATCAAATAAACATCAAATCGCAGATCCATATACATAAAAACACACAATATGGGTAATGCTAGAAATGGAGAGATGAAACGAAAACAGAAAAATAAAAACCAAAACCTAGAAAAATAAAAACATTTTTCTTTAATTTCTTAACCTTGTAAGATAATAAATGGTGGGTCTCAGCAAAGGCACAACCAGCGGAGGACTGAAGCGGGCCGAAGCCATACGGAAATGGTGAACCCTTTGGAGAACTTTTCTTACACGGTACCGGAGTGATGGAGCCACACCGTTCCGGAGTGATGCCGGGGTGGGGAGAGGGTCAGGCCGGCGGAGGACACGAGCTGGGGGCGTGGAGGAGAGAATGCGGGGGAAGAGTTCTGAAGAAAGTGAAGAAGAACCGAGGGAAGGGGGGGGGAAGAAATTGAAATGTCATGGACCAAAACGCGCGTTTTTAATTTTTAAAAAGCCACGTAGGCTAGAGTGCGGAGGTTGAGTGTACAGTGGGTGGTTGTGTAGTATAACTCTAACTTAACAAGATCTGGCATGCATTTTTCACACCAATTCTTGCCAATATCTTTTTAAAAAGTCCCTTTGAAGGGTGCCTTTTCTAGAACTTATTCAGACCTGAAAACAGATCTCTATGATGGCTGTGTTAGAAGAGCATCTTAGGAGGGAATTTGAGGGTCTCAGTATGGATAAGCTCTGGATGAGGCAAGAGTGGATATAAATATATTTAGAAGTAACTATGTAACTTGTGGCTGTGGACCATCCTGAAGATTTTTTGAGCACTTTAGGTAGCAGTACTGCCTAAGTCACCAAAGTTTTGTCTCTTTATCCAATTTCCAATAGAAATAACTAGTGAGTTATTTTGTTCTAAAATGCAGCATTCTATATATGGCTGTTTTGATTATCCATTCTTGTATTCCTTATTTCAATTTTGTCTTTATTGTTGCAATTAGATTAGTGAACATGAAATTTGTGTTATGACACACTTCTAATTTCTTTTTTTTTTGGTCTTTGAGATTGTGCATTCTCATTCTTTTAGTAGGAAGATTGTGCATTCGCAATTGACCTTTAAAAGCTCTTGTTATTGGCAATCGTTCCAGCAAAAAAGCTTTTGGATGCCGAGAGACGTTGGTTGTCTTACCGATGGAGAGATTGGTTGTGATAATTCATCCAGAATTGAACCGAAGCAGAGTCATCAATATCATCATCATCATCATCATTGTCTTTTTCATCTTTTGCTAAACATACTTTGAGTCAACCACTCTACTTTTGTGAGGTTGAAGTGTGGGAAAGTAGGCCATGAAGTGATGCCCCAAGAAAAAGACTCGTGAGTTAGATGTAGTGATGACTTGTATGCTTTTGACTCAATCCTGGCCTTGGGAATTATGATTGAGGTCCCTTTACCAGGATGGTGTCATTTTTTCAATTATTGCTTGCATCCATTTGTTAGCTTATTATAGGTCAATGAAAGGGTAGAGAATTGTTTAATTAATCTCATGATTCTGTCCTAACAAGTTGCATACGACAAGAAAGAGATGAGTGATGTTCATGTATGGTAAAAAGAATTAATCAAATAATGTAAGTTACATACGACAAGAAAGGATAATCACTCCACCAAGAAAAGTAAACAAATCATTATGTCTAAAATATCATAATCACAGTCAAGTCAAATGAGGCAATCGTCAGTTTCAAAGTGCAGTCCATCAATTTGCCTTGTGAGGTTGTTCAAAAGAATCATGGCATTGTAATTCTATACTCTTATTAGTACCTATAAAAAAAAAATTCTATACTCTTATTAGCAGTCGTAGCATGCCTTATGAC
This sequence comes from Carya cathayensis, assembly GCA_011037825.1. NCBI lineage: Eukaryota > Viridiplantae > Streptophyta > Magnoliopsida > Fagales > Juglandaceae > Carya > Carya cathayensis. The sequence continues at coordinate 8,796 of QGSO01000314.1, read as the reverse complement.
TGTGGCACTGTCCTACGGAGTTGTCATGTTCCCGCACAAACATCTTATTTACAGAAGCAATGTTCAGTAATTTGCCTTAAATTCTCCTTACATATGTTTATGAGGTCTTCTATACGTCCTCCTACACAGCACACCTGACGTGTAATATCTTATTTTTTTTAGTTGTTACTAGAACGTGCGTTTTGGTGTTATTTGGCAAATGTTCTCCATCCCCCCATTCGAAATCTTCTCCCGCCCCTGCCATTCGACATCTTCTAAAGCCCACCCCCCTTCCGGCGCGTACTAGCATCCTTCATATGTGCTCCACTGTGTCGGCGTACTCTTTTGTGTTTTCTTTGAACCGCCGAAGAAAGTTTCGTCACCCCCGAAGATCTGTTCAGAGCATTCTCTTTCTCAAGATAAATCTCTCAAATTGTGTAGCCCAGTTCTCTCTCTCTCTCTCTCTCTCTCTCTCTCTCTCTCTGGGTAAATCTCTTTTTATTAGCTTTTGCTCCAAATATTTGTTCTTTTCTGAAAATTATGCCCCCAAAGATAATGTTTTTGCTTTAAGCTCTCTTTCAGTGGCTTCCGTTGCGTTTGTAATGGTCCTCAATGGGTAAAGCTGAGATCTTTATGTCTTATTTGGGATTTCGAGCAAGTCATTGTAAAAACTAGGGTTTCTTTTCTGTTTCTACAAATTATTATTTTAAGTTTGGCACATATTAAAGCTTAGGGTAGTTACGAGTGTTGATGTTGTTATTTTGAATATCGAAACTTGAAATGTTTCTCTACAGTTGAAGCTTATGAGGTTTTCTGTGTCACGAGGTGTTATTTTGGAACATTAGGATTGCTAGTTGTTCTTTTAGGGTTGGGGAGAGGTTCCAGATTTTTTGTAAGCAGAACCATTGCCGTGACTTGTCATTGTAAAATTTCCAGTACACGAGTATAGGTAGAATCCATTCGTGAGCTGTTCTGTGGTTAGGATTCCAGATGGATTGACTTCAAGGACCAAGTAGTGCTTGGAGTTTTATGTAAAATCCCCTCCATGTTTGTAGTATGTATGAGCATTCATCTTCTTTTTATCTAGTGGGAACATAGAACGGACTCTATTTTCTTACATCTTCAACAAACAGAGTTTCCACATGGGTTAGATTCTATGATTTTCCATACAAGAAGATTGATTGTCCTTTTCTACATCAATTTTCTAATTTTTAACTAAAGTTATAAGCTACAGAGTGTGGTAATCATTCTCTTCCCACCATTTTCACCTCACGACTTGAGGTTTGGATAAACCAAATACTCATATATTTTCTCATATAGTATAAAAGGGTACCACTTTGACAAGCGGGGTCTGTATAGAAGTTTGCACACAGTCTAAAAGTAATTCTCTTTGCACAACAAAACTCACATTTAAATAGGTATGCAACCAAGTCATTAACAAATGCTACTTCAAGGTATTTATATATTTAGGGGTGAAGCTGGTTATTCAGGGCTGAAGGTACTATATATTTATAAATCCATCAAACCTGCAAAATATATTTGACTAAGTACAAGCTGACAATATATTTTCAAGGTATTATGTAACATGTTGATTCTCTACCTCTCTCTATGTGCCCTCTCAATTTCAACTTTTACAGATTGCATAATTTGTTTGATTTTAACATGATCATCATGAGATTTGCCTTTACTTGGGGTCTCTCTCTCTCTCTCTCTCTCTCTCACACACACACACACACACACACACACACACACACACACATACAGACATGAAAGATGGCTAGATGATGGGTGTTTGTTTCTTTTGCCAAATGGTCATGGTCTCCCATCTTTGATGCATGACAGCAACAACAGCACACTACCTTTCCTTTCAGGTAATCATCCGCTTGCCCTTATTTTCTACCCATATCTCTCACATGCTTCTCTCCTATGTAATTCCATGGAGATTTTGAAAATTTAGACAATGTACGGACTAGTTTAATTGTTAATGTGCTGGTCAGTTATTACTAAATTACTCAGCATAATTATTAACTGTTGATCTGCTTGTGCTGTTTTCAGAGATGTGCTGGTAATGATCAATTGTAACTTAGGATCCGGTAGGTGCAAGAACTTGGTGATTGTTTTTGGCAGAATCGTGTGACTGGACTTGAAGAGTTTTTGGCAGCTTGGTTTTTGCCCAATTGTGCAGCTTGTGGATTATGTATGACGGTTTTGTGTGCAGTAGCTTGTTGTGTTGTGGAGATGCAGCAGATGCTGTTGTGCAACTTGTGTAGATTATGTATGATGGTTATGTCCAGTCGTGGAGATGCTATTTGTGTAGCTTGTGTAGATTATGTATGACGGTTTTGTTTGCAGTAGCTTGTGTTGTGGAGATGCTGTAGTGTAGCTTGTGTAGATGATGTATAGCATGTGTGCATCCACATGGGAGTGTTGTGGAGACCCTGCTTTGTAGCTTGTGTAGATTATGTATTTCCACTGCAGTGAAGAAGGTTACAGATTGTGTATATGAACTTAATTTAGAGAATCTCATTGTTTATTTATAAAAATAATTAATACACAATTTCTGGTGGGATTTGGCCCGTGAGATTGACTATGTAGATCATGAGCGTCGTCTGGAGATTCTAAAGCTATACCAAGTTGCTTGGAATCTGTCGTAAAATACCTGGGTGCATCTAAGCTATAACTCTCTTCTTGAGCATTTATCATCATCTCTTTTGAGGTAAAAATAAGATATTAAAGATACCCTGGTGCTTCTGCAGGGAAGAAGCTCTGCATCATAGTCCCTATTACCAGTAAACCAAAGAAAAATCGAGTAGAAAGATTAAATGCAATCTTATCTTAATTAAAAACACAGAACATTTCATCCCATTATCAAAAGCTCGGTTCTACTCTAAAGCTTTTCCATCCCTGCAGAATTGTTTTTGAGTGTTCCCATCCTCTCTAATATTTTACCCCAAGCTGCTTGGAATATGTTTTTTCTTAAGCTTTTTCTTTTTTTGGTTTGCTAGTTTGGAGTGAATATAAACCATAAAGAACAAAAAACCAACTTAACCATAACTTAAACGTTCACTATACCTTTTGTACATCATAACCACAACAGCCTGCAAATTCACACCTAATAAGGCTTAACACAATTCATTTACGCATAACATAATGACCACCTCAATGGCCAAGTGCTTTGCAGAAAACAAAGGGGGAGTATCATTACAGTTGATCCATACAAAAACTATCGAGAAAATACCCAACTATTTACATGTGCCCTATATCCCAGGATTTTATTAAGAGGCAGCAGTTGCGTGAATTAGCTATGCTAAATTCAAATTTCAGAGAAGAGAGTCCTGGGCCAAGTGGTAGTGTCTCTCCTTTCAATTCAAGTGGCATGAAATGTGCAAAAACAGGACTCTGAGTGTTCATATTATTCTAGGCTGAAATGTTTTCTACTCAGCTTCAGAAATTCTGGGTGAAAATACCTTGTGCTACCTTTCACTTCAGCACAACTACAAGAATAGGTTAACAGTTCCTGGTGGGTGAGCTTTTTGGTGATTTTTTTTCTTCTTCTTTTCTTTATTGAACAGAAAGACAAAAGAACAAAAATATAATGCAAAAGAAAAAAAAAGTTATACAATTGAATTTGGGTTTGTTGAGGTCAGTTTTTGTAGTAAACATTATACATTCATTGGATTTATTCTTGTGTTAGTGACTTGCGAGAGTGTGGAAAATATAATATATTATGATGCAAGTATCAGGCCTTAAAGTCAATAAATCAAATTTTCATGCGTGTATGTTTGTCATGTTCCATGGGATGTTTTTTTTCTCAAATTAAAAAAAAAAAAAAGGTTCCCTGGGTTGTTTAAATTAAGCAGTACCTAAGCCAAGTCTAGATTCTCTTACATGTCTGTCTCTATTTGTTTCTTTGGACACGTTTCAAATATTAAGAAATGATGCAGAGTGGATTGGCAATACAATTGTACTAGAGATGCTTGAGCTCGCCTAGCTCTGAACCTAAACTACCACAGATATTAGAATAGCCCAGATCCCTAAATTCAAATCAAATAATATCAAGTATAAGAACAAACCGCAAGAAACATACTAGAGATTCACAAGAATGTAAAAAATACTAAACAAGACATGCTTCTCAAAGAGCCTGCTTTTCAAAGCATACAAACCAATTTCTGGAAGCAGAACGTGCTTATAAACAGCTTACCCACGACGATGAGACGACGACGACCACCAGCGCAGCTTCGGCCACCCACAACGACGACCACCGCCCAGATTTGGTGGCTTTCTTTAACCGGTTTGGATTGTGTTTCGGGTGATCTATCTCTACCCAGCTAAAATCTCGTTGCTTTCTTCTTTACCGATTTCATTTTACACTTTCCCTCTCATTTTGTGCTTCGGCCTTTTTTATTTTTTGTTAAATGGCTGACGTGGCATTACCGATTCCGCCGTATATCTCTCCCGTGTACCCGTAGAAGGACTGATGGGTTTTTACTGTTTAAAAAAAAAAAAGAATTACACAAATATGATTTAATTATAAATCTGATCTTCAGTAGCCGAGCTTTTTCGCTGACCAAAATTGATAGGCGACAAGGATGGAGATGCAGCAGTTACTAAGCATGGGCTTCCCAAACGAATTGGCAACGCAAGCCTTGGCCGCCACAGGTGGGAAATCCACCCTGAAAGCCACCGAATGGATTCTCAACAACAATTCCTCCACCGCCGCCGCCACTTGTACCTCTTCCACCCCTAAACCCTCCCAACCAAAACTCGACCACTTCTTCCACTTCCAATCCAAACCCTCCACCAATTTCCCATCTCCCAGACCCACTGCTCCACGCTTAATCCAAAACCACCGAGGAGGAGGAGGAGAAGCAGAAGAAGAAGAAGAAGAAGAAGAACAACAACAATCTAAGCGGCCCAAACTAGAAGCATTACTACCAACAAACCAACAGCCACCCCACGAGCCCTTATCTGAGCGCATGCGTCCTAGTACCATAGACGACGTCGTCGGCCAAAGCCATCTTCTCGGCCCCAACTCCTTCCTTCGCTCCGCAATCGAATGCAATCGGCTCACTTCCATAGTCTTCTGGGGCCCTCCCGGCACTGGTAAGACCTCAATTGCCAAAGCTATTGCTAACTCTACTTCCGCCTCTTCTTCTTCTTCGTATAGATTTGTTCCCTTCTCAGCTGTCACTTGTGGGGTTAAGAGTATTAGGGACGCGGTGGAGGACGCTAGAAGACTAAGATTATCTAAGAACAAGGGGACCATATTATTTGTGGATGAGGTTCATAGGTTTAACAAGTCCCAACAGGACTCCTTCTTGCCCGTCATCGAGGATGGGAGTATTGTCTTCATGGGTGCCACCACGGAAAACCCATCTTTCCATTTAATTACGCCTTTGTTGTCTCGGTGTCGGGTTCTCACTCTTAACCCATTGAAACCCCACGACATTGCCCTGCTACTCTGGCGGGCCGTGAATCATTTGGAAAAGGGATTGCCACGGAGTGTAGGGATGCGTCTTGATGTGAAAGAAGAAGCAATTGAGTTTATATCCGTGAATTGTGATGGGGATGGTCGAGTGGCATTGAACGCCTTGGAAATTTCAGCTATTACGGCATCTGCCCGGGTTCCCGCTATCGAATCTAAAGCCAATGGTGGGGACTTGGTCCAAAATGAGGAAGATGGGATTGGTATTGTTGCAGCCATTGTCACACTGGATGATGCTAAGGAGGCACTTCAGTGCAAGCATCTTGCTTATGACAAAGCTGGGGAAGAGCATTATAATCTGATCAGTGCACTCCATAAGTCTATGAGAGGAAATGATGCTGATGCTGCGATATATTGGTTAGCAAGAATGTTAGAAGCAGGTGAAAAACCTCTCTACATTGCACGTCGATTAATAAGGTTTGCTAGTGAGGATGTTGGGTTGGCTGATCCATCTGCACTCAACCAGGCTGTTGCGTGCTACCAAGCTGCTCATTTTTTGGGAATGCCAGAGTGCAATGTGATTCTTGCACAGTGTGTGGCTTATTTGGCTTTGGCTCCGAAGTCTGTCTCTGTTTATCGGGCAGTGGAGGCTGCACAGAAGTTAGTGAAGGAGTCGGCTGGACAGAATGAGGGAGTGCCTTTTCATCTGAGGAATGCACCAACTAAGTTAATGAAGGAACTTGGATATGGAAAGGACTATATTTACCCTCCTGACAATCCCAGTTCGTTGCAGAGTTATCTGCCACACTCGCTTCAAGGGTGCAAGTTCCTCGATTGGCCTAAAAGAACTGATGGATGAGAAGTTACTCACCACTCCGACTTTTGAAGCTACTATTCTATGCTGGTGGTTAGAACTCCCTTCTTACCCTTTTTGCGTATGGTGCTTGTTTTATTGTAGAAATTGGTAGCTGCTTTGCACCATCATGCTTTCAGAATTACTTACACAGTTACACGTCAAGGAATATATTAGAAAGCCTAATGTAATGAGTACTTTTAACTTTTTTTTGATTGGTAAACAACGAGTACTTGTAAGTTATATATGAAAATGATTGATTTGGGGCTATTTCTTGTCCTGGTTTCTGATGTACTTATGTTGCTTGGAGTTAATATCCATGTACTTTAAATTTTGTAGTTCATAGACGGAACATAATTGAACCAAATTGGCTAGTGACTTGAAACCTCAGAAGTTTGCACTTCAACTGCTATTTGTACCTGTAAGAATTCAAACGACAACTATCTTAGGTGTGTGTGTATATATATATATATATATGTACATCTATGTACGTATGTATGTATGCATGCATGACGTAGGAACTATATACATGTTACCACTTAAACATGGTCCCAACTTGATGTAAGCTCATTGTGGAAAGTCTTTTGCCTAAGGGTGACTAAGCTAAATGTTGTAAAAGTCCATATGAGGGCGTCATTAACCCTTGACACAATTTGTTTCTTGCATCCCTTTTTGCCAGTATTTTTCAACTCATACACAATTCCATCAATTATTATTGCGTGTCAAAAACGATGGCAACATATAGCAAAATGTTAATTCTACTCAAATCTTTTACAATATTTCTCATACATGAGTCACATGTTCAATGTCATAACACGTAAAGTTGACAATATTCATTAGTTGTTACATACAAAATCCTAGAAATGGGGCACGCAAGATCATAACAAAGCCTAAAAAGTCCTATAAAAATCTAGACCTTTTCGCAATCCACATTATTGGGCTGCCTCGATCCCATTCGTCCTCTCGATCCCATTCGTCCTCATCAAAGTGAACATTTTATTGAACTACTGAAGGGAGGTATCGTTAAAAGAGGAGGTATTTCTGTAACACCCCACCGGATTAACAATTAGGATTAGTCCTTAAGCGCCCTTAGATCAAGTTAATGATTTTGGGTATTCAATATTTTTATTATTAAGAATAGTTAGAATATTAAAACCATGAAAATTAGTGTCATTGATTATAAAGGTTGAAGGATTTGAGAAGCAAGCCCATTAGTAATCTAAGTACACGAAGAATTATGATCTATGGAAGTTACATTTAGGTTCAAATGTTGAGTATCTGCCTCTAGAGCAAATTTTTGTACTGCAGAAAAATACGATCTGGGTTCATCCACATAATATGATATGCATTCTTGGTGCAATTCATTTAGCGACTACTAAGTATAAGTACGAACTCTTTACATAAAGGAATAACCATTAGAAATTTATTTAGCAGATGAAAATTAACGAGTCATTCTAGTAAAATTCTGTAGTAAACTGTTAAAAAAATATTGATTTGGCATAACACCTTGCATGTCCGAGGTAATTTTAAAAATAAATAGATTTGAAATATAAGAATAATTAATTTTATATTTAGAAAAAAATATGAATTTCTTAAAATTCGGAGAGCTAACAATAAATTATTTAAAAACAGTTAGGGCCAATAGTGGCCCTCTCAAGGCGGCGACTGAAAACTTAAGTAGAGTGGAGTGAGTGGTCCTCGTCGACCATCCTAGGTAGGGTTGCCACATGGTGGTTTGATCTTGAGTACAAATTTTAGAACGCATACAAATTAGAGGGCGACAAATATGTATTCTATTTTATCAAATTAAGGACATGTTTGAATAGTGAAATGTATGTTATAGCGAAACTCTCACTTCGTTGGGTTTATTACATTCAAACGCCATAAAAATTTTAGTCTAGTCATCACAAAAGCACTATAACTTGAGTTTTTTAGCACAGTAACTTATCTAGCGCCTGTATAAGATCTCACATTCTGCTTTAATTAGGGATTCGAGTTTCATGAAGTTGTGCAAATACTTCATATACAATTCTTGTAAGTCTTATCTTAGCAAAGTTAATGAAACATTCTTTAAATTTATCATAAATGCTTCAAAAGCATTAAGATATTTATTAGCTCGTATTCCAAGCGCCAAAGTAATCAATTTGTCTCATCTTGCTTACTATTTAAGCGCCTAGGTAATCATCCATGTGAGTGGACTAATATTTACCTTGTGACATCTTCATAATGTGAGCTTTTTACTCAGTATCAATTAATTAATAATATGAGATAAACAAAATAATCTAATTGCAATAGATACTAATAGTGTCAAATATACAATACAATTTAGGGTTTTATGGTTTTATGGCTTAGGGTTTAGGGTTTAAGGGTATAAGGGATTAGGGTTTAGGGTTTGGGGTTTGGGGTTTGGGGTTTTAGGGTTTTAGGGTTTAGGGTTTAGGGTTTAGGGTTTAAGGGTTAAGGGTTAAGGGTTTTAGGGTTTAGGGTTAAGGGTTTAGGGTTTAGGGTTAAGGGTTTTAGGGTTTAGGGTTTAGGGTTT